>JALBCR010000129.1:0-295000 GCA_030710515.1 Abscondita cerata
AGAGGATATGCAATTACACATCGTTATCGTTATCGGCCATCTTTGGAGTAGGTACCACAAATAGCAGATAACATTGGAACTTTGAAAACCTCTGTAAATAAAGTGTTACGAAAAAAACAAATTCAATCCATCGCGTACAACACCATATCAATATCTGACAAAAACAGATTTTTAATGCTGGCACGTTTATTAAAAGTTCTTCTCGTATTTGACATTTGCAGTTTATTCAGATATTCCTTTCTACTATTTGAAATAATCTGTTTAGCGATTTGGTTCTAATTTTGATAATCTATTTTATAATTTTCAGTTGTCAATCAAAATGTTTTGGTAGACAGACGAAGACCTGGAGGAAAATTTGGAAGAGAGAAATTTTTTTTCTCTTTCATGAGAAATCTACAGTTGACCGTTGATACACTTATTTAGGAACACCCTGTATAAATTGTAGTTGTTTAATAGCAATAATCTACACTACTACGTAATTTAAATCAGTTTGCCTAACCAACTCCTCTGTTCTGCGGAGTGTTTTTACAGTCGTCAACTGCGCGAGTTTATGCCATTATTGTTGACGGGTGCTATATTTAACATTTCAGTGTATAAGCCTTGCTATCATGTATATTCGTCTTTTTCTTTAATTCATTTTTGTAATTTACTTATACTATAAGATTTTGATAAGCATAATATTCTATACCGCTACTATTACACCAGATGTTTTTACGTTTTCTTAATTGGTAGATTTGATATGTCACTAGTCCTCAATTGTGAAATATTTCCAAAAATTCAGGGTGTAGGTTTTCCTTTTCCGGCGAATTAGAGTTAATACGTTGAAATAATTTGTTGAAATCTGTAGTATCTCAGATGCCCGGTTATGAACTCTACAACAATGCGAATTTCTGCCATCCGAATAAAACAATGGCCAGTGATAATTGCAGAATCATGAACGGCACCTATTACATGTGTTTTGCCTTATTTGAAGCTCATCAGTGTATGATAGCTCGACCGCAATCCTTCAATTTGATGAATCTTAATAAATGGCAACTGTTTATGAAGTGGTGACACCGCTATCACTTTCTTATGAAACAAATAAAATTTTAATGAAGTTTAGACATTTTTTTGATTAAATAAAAGTCGTGGCTGACATAATTACATCCAACTTTTGTTTATACAATTTTTTACAAAAAACGTTGTGAGAGAAACGTTATTGGAAATATTATTATCTATAACTTGTATCTGAACTTTGGTTTACTAAAACGCAATTTTCTTTTTCCTCTTTTTCGAGAAAAAAATTTAATGTAAGTTTCAGTATAAGGAGCGAGCGCAGGACGGTCTTGAACAGCAGCTAAATTTCTCGTATTGGTTTTGCTCTAATCTTAGATTCTTTTATTTCTGTGCAAAACATTTTATGTCGTTGCACACTTGTATACTGTTGGATCATCGTAAAAAATTGATTAGATTTCCAACGTCCTCATCAATTTATCATTGACCGATTGTTGCGCTTCAAGGTGTATTGGTTGGTCATTCGTATACATACACGTTAACGAAAGTACAGTAGAAGAACATGACCCAATACATTGTAAAATAAACAAAAGCGGTCATTCTCCAATAACCATTTAATAATCCATCATTTAGAAATAAAGTATTCAAATAAACAAATCATGGATATACATAATTTATATCAAATTTTCAGATTTTTTTACTAAATTGACGAACGAATAAAGCAACTAGCTGTCCCGGCGCGATTTGCTACTCCAAATAAAAGAATTGTTATCTGTTAGATATTCTGAATTTTTGACCTAATTTTTTTAATAAGAAGAAAGAAAACACGTAAAAAACAAATGAACTGAAAATAGTTATAATTGATTGGGTGACTTTAATAATAATAATAATTAAATAATGCTATTAAATAATCTAAAGTCTATTGAATGAATTAATTCTATTAAAGTTGATTGAGAATGCAAAAACTTCGCATAAAACGTAATAGAAAAATATTGCTTCTGAAGAGCATTTTGATACAAATTGATGATCAATTTTTGGTTTCTCTGCTTATTTGTCGTGTCATTTGCTAGAATTACGACCATTTCATCCCAAAGAGAAGCGAAAAAGCATCACTGATTTTCAAAAATCATATCTCCGAGAGTATGCGTCCGATCGCAAATTTTTTTTTGTTAGAAAGGTAGATCTTTACAAACTTGAATATTATGGTATAATACCTTGAAGGTGGGCATGAAATTGACCTGTATAATATGTGTAGCGCCAAACGATGTCATCTGGAAACAGCTGTTATATTTCTGAATGTTGGTCAAGAAGTGCTTAGAATCATTTCCAATCCCCGAAACTAAAGAGCGTAAAGGATCTGGTGGTGGGACCAATTGTGGCAATTTTATTTTGCCTCCAGCACAACATAATCCACTAGATTCATCACTGTATTTTAACGTCTTACAATATTTACAAATTATTGCCATTTCCTTAATTGTTACCTATTTGTCGGCACAATAATCTATTGCCGGATCATAGTGGAATGCAGCTTGTTCCAGAAAACAGGAGCACTGCGTCTGCGGAATCGCTTAATTTTATTATGGGCGTGCTCGCTGTTGTTGTGTTTGATGTGCACGAACTCGTTGCATTCTAAGCCTATCTACTTCATTGTCACTCACTAAAGAACGCAATTCTGACATAGCAATACGACTATTTTCTTGATCTGTCTCGCTGGTCATCAGTGCGGTTAGCACGTGTGGTAGCTCTTCGTACATTTGATTGACTGTGACGACCTAAGTCATGTCGTCTTCTCCTCGGCATCGTAATTGTAATTAATCAAAGTAATCAATGTAATTAATCGTCACTCACAAAGACAGAAGGATGCACTCTTTGTCTGAGGTATCGATCGACATTAGTTGGTTGTCAAATGTCAAATATTATGGTTGCGTTCAGAAATTTAAGATTTATCAATCTACATAAAAATATATAGTTAACAACTGTAGTTAGCTAAAATAAATAATAATCTAAATAAGAATAAAGATATCAAAATTCTAATTAGTTATATTAAATAATTTTAACCTAACTTAACCTAACCTAACCCTTATTGATTTCTGAACGACGGGGACATACACCAAAGGAAAAACAAAATTGTTGTATTTCAACAATTTTATAACATTTTCATATTTATTCACCTTTTAAACCTTCTCTGGACTTCCACAAATAATTCAAGACCAAAATTAGCCAAATCAGTCTAGCAGTTCTCGTGTTAGCGAGACTAACGAACAACAATTTATTTTTATATATATAGATTGAATAATTTTGACAACATCTTTTAAATATAATCAAAATAAATGTCAAAATGATTTAGTTTTGTAGTCGATACAAATTGTCGCATTGATCTTAATTTTTATGCTATTTTTGAAAAAAAAAAATCTTGAATGTAACACGTAAAGAAATGTTTTGTGTGATATTGGGAAACATTTTACTTTTCGCCACCTGCGATCTGTTTCGCAACCAGTTTCAGTAAATACCTGTTGTAATATTATTAAGCTTAGAAGATTCGTTCATAATTTAAAATTTAAATCAGTGTTTAAATGAGTATCTAATCCGATGACTCACGTAATTTATTTAAACAATAAGTAATTTATTTAGTCGGAACTAGTAATATTATTGTTAAATAATATTAATGAAAAATTTTAATTCGATACGCAGCATTTCAGAAATATTTAATTTTCATCATTAAAGATTTCAGTTTATTAGTTTTTTAATGTTGGTATTTATGTATGGGTTCATTGTGTTTCGCAATTTCCTTGTTATCGCACGTATTTGTATTTACAAACGTTCAATAGGAACAAAATTTTCTTATCGGTTTAATGGTTTATCCGTAACTCTTTCAAAGAATTTACTTATTACTTGTAATTTGCTTGAAAACCAGTTTCACTTCTATTCTCTAAATCAATATTAGATTGACATCCGCTTAACATAGACATTCGTACAATAAATAACGTATAGCTTTAATCGTAGTGAGTAACAAACGTTATTTTAAGTTTCATTTTAAAATATTAATATTTTTATTACTCTTGGTTTTGTTTTGAGTTATTTCCTTTCAATTTATTAGATTTTAATTGTGTTGTCTAAATTGAGCGTGAAATGATTTTTATTCTACGCACTGATAGTAGGTCTAATCTCAGAGTACAATTAAAAAAGTAATTTGATTTTACGATTGTTTATCATAAATGCAGTTTCACTTGATTATATTTAAGAACTAATTTAATCGGCTTATTTTTAGACTGAATAGTCCTTGAACAATAGTTGTAGACCTACTGATTGAAGTATTACTTATGTATAAGTAGAATAATTACATTTCTATAACAACCTTGTTACAATAAGATTTTTATTGTGGTATAAAAAGTCTACTTTTGTTCTTCTTTGAATCATGTTAGAAGGAACCCTTTATTTTATTAGATCAAGTCAAATATTTACTTCGCCGAATCAAGTATGTATAAAGAAATACATAATGTAAATGTAAAAAAAATGTTTCAGTATAATTATATCATCATCAGTGAAATACCATGTGTGTTGTATCGCTAATCTGAACGTAGGCATAGGCAATTTCATGATAAATAAAAACCTGTCATTTTTAAAGCAAATATTTTTAAAGAACAAAAGTTCATCAAAATGAAATAAACTGTCAATTTTGAATAAATTTTATATTTTGTTAGTTACAATAATAATGCATTTCTAAAACACCTGAAATAGTAAACCGACATTGGTCAAACACTCTTTGCGATAATTTTAAACCATCGTGTAAAAAATGTAATACATGCTATACAAGGATCATTCAAGAAGTTGCGAGACGAAGCAATGACCGTTTTTCAACACAATTTTCCCTTAACACTTATACACTTCTTCCATCGCTCATTATTTAACTTTATTTATGCACAAAATCATTTTGGACGGGATAAGATTATTTTGTAGCATAGTCAAAATTTTGCTTCTCTAATCTAACTTAAAGTAAAGGTTTTTAAACTAGATTTAAGAAGTTCCTCTGTATACCTGTAAGTCTGTGTAACGTATTGTATGGACTCTCGTTCCCTAAAACCTTTAAGTTTTTTAATTCGTATGTAGGTAATTTTTATAATTAATATTGCATATTTAACTTGAACATTGAGAAATTTAATAATATGTGAACCAAAAAATTACAAATAAACAAAATGGCTTAAGTCTCAAACTTGAATATAACACAGTGAAAACCATACAGTCTGTCCATGTAGTACGCAGACCTTTGATGTTGCCTTTAAAAAGTAATTTGTTCGAAATCAGTTTTGACCATTCATTTAGGTTCCTCAGTGGCTACAATTTCAAAATATTTTTAATCATACTTTCATGGACCACTTGTCAACATTGTCATTTTAAATGGAAACACGTCATGTTTTTTATTCTGAATCTACGTGAAAAACTATGGGGACTTACTTATACTTTTTGAGATATGGTTTTTTAAACGCTTTTTTGGATCAATTCAATCAATTTAAAATTGGTTATACAGGGTATGAGAAAAAAAAATTTGATTTGATAAAATAAATATATATTTTTCCCCTAATCGGTGTAGAATTAAATTCTCTACAACTTTACAATTGGTGTCTGTCTACCAAAACTCAATCGTTAGCCGCGAAATTTTTTTTATCAAAAATCCACGTTTCATCAAAACATTTTTATTGACAACTTGAAGTAATAAAATAGATCATCAAAATTTACAACAAAACCGCTGGACAGATTATTTTAAATAGATGAAAGGAAGAATTGAGGTTTCCACGGCCGGGGTTATTATTAAAACAAAAACGTCTTCCGTGATTGGACCGTGACGAAAAGGTAACCGTAGTTATAAGGGGCTTCATAAAGGCGAGAAATTTGAAATAAGCAAACAAAAATTCAAGGTAGAACTACTAAAAGTTAGGTAACTTCCTAGTAAACCTGTCAGCAAACAAAAACATTTTCCGTGATTGAACCGTGTCGGAAAGGTAACCGTAGTTGCCAACGCTTCGCCACTTATCGTAAAGGCAGAAAAACTTGAAACAAACAAACGAAAAGTTTAAGGTGGACTACTAAAAATCATGTAATCAAAATGTCAACCAAGCCAGATTCTGGACTGGAAGAATGCTCAGACTTACTAGTAACGTGTCAGCATTCAATATCTGTTTTTGTCAGATATTCATATGATGTTGTACTCGATAAGGATGGAATTTGTTTTTTTGTAAAACCTTATTTACAGGGCCTTTAAAGCTCTAACGTTATCTGCTATTTATCGGACTCCAATGGTAAGATTTTCAACTGCTGATAAATTACATATCTTCTTCAGTACAAACATGTTTACTAGTATTTTTTTCATAGTTGGTAATTTTATTTTTTTTTAATCTTAGGTCGGGGATATCGTTGTAGTTCCGGATTATCAGCTTTATAATTATGAGCTGCCAATAAACAACTTCCAGTCAATTTTCTGGTTGAATAAACTATACTAACTACTTCTGCTGTCGAAAACCAACTCATTAGTACTAATAATACTAAGATACAAAAAAATTCTGATAGATCGGACAATCACTAACACAACCGTGAAAACAATAAATTTTGATGTTCGCATTTCATCGTCTACTAATTATATATATATAATCAAATCCCATCTACCATGATGGTGTAGGGTTTACAAAAAATAACATTCATTCTTCTAATATATGTACAAATTATACTTAAATTAACTATTACTGTTCTTTCCGTTTTTGAATCGCCATTTAATCAGTTGTTCACTGTGCACAAACCTAG
Source organism: Abscondita cerata (assembly GCA_030710515.1). Lineage (NCBI taxonomy): Eukaryota > Metazoa > Arthropoda > Insecta > Coleoptera > Lampyridae > Abscondita > Abscondita cerata. The sequence goes on from JALBCR010000129.1 coordinate 6,787, forward strand.
TCCACACTTTTTATCTTCTGCCATCGTTGCCGCCTCCGCCCTGTCTTCCCTCTTTTTGTTAATATTCTTCCCACTACATTGTCCCAGGTCTCTTGTGGTCTTCCTCTTTTCATTTTCCCTACTCTTTTAGCTTCCCATATTTGTCTTAGGATTCTTTCATTTCCCATTCTTTGGAGGTGTCCCCACCAACTCAGCTGACGGCGTTCTATGAATTCCAGAACCGATTCAATTTTCATTTCTTCTCTAATTTGGTTGCTCCTTATTCTGTCTAGAAGTGTAACTCCTTTTATCCGCCTGAGGTACTTCATCTCCGCTGCCTCCAGTCTTCTTTTCATTCTTTCTGATAGAATCCATGATTCGCATCCGTACGTCATTACCGGTCTAACAATTGTTTTATACACGTTTAGCTTTGTTTTCAGTGTTATCTCACGTTTATTTATGAAAGTCTTGTTTATTGCATAGTATAACTTATTCTTTTTTTCTAGTCTTTCCATTATGTCTATCTCCTGTGTCCCATTGTTATCAATTTTCACACCCAGGTAATTAAACTGTTTTACTTGTTCTATTGTTTTTCCATTTATTTGTATACTTATTTGTTGTTCTTCTTTTCCCACTGTCATTACTTTGGTCTTATCTGCATTTATGTTCATTCCCTTTCTTATCAATATCTCGTTCCATATCTGTAGATTTCTTTGTAATTCAGTTCCAGTTCCGGCCATTATAATTACATCATCAGCAAACGCGAGCTCAGATACATATTTCGGTTGTAGATTTCTATATCCAATTTGTAGCCCTCTAATTTTTGTATGGCATTCCTTCATGATATCATTCATAAACAACGTAAATAATACGGGGCTCATTACTCCTCCTTGTCTTAACCCTTGTTTGGTGTGAAATTCTTTTGATGTGCAGTTATTACTAATAACCTGATTTCTTGTTGTTTTGTACAAACTTTTAACTATTCTTTTCAATTTTGTACCCACTCCTATATTTTCCATACTTTTCCAAATCTCTTCTCTGGGAACTTTATCAAATGCCTTTTCTAGGTCGATAAAGGCAAAAAAGGCTTTTTGTTGTATCTAATCGTTTTGGTAATTATTTGTTTGACTGCAAATATATGGTCTTGAACACTTCTTCCTTTACGGAACCCACTTTGCGCCTCTATCATTTCTGGTTCTATTATGGTCCTAATTTTTTTCTCTATTATTTGTTCATATAGTTTCAGTAGTGCACTTAGTAACGTTATGCCTCGATAGCTGTTGCACTGTTTCTTATCGCCCTTTTATAGATAGGAACTATTTGACCTGTTTCCCAGTTATTGGGCATCTGTTCCTCTTTCCATACTTTGTTGTACAGTTTCAGCAGTAACTCCGTTCCTTCAGCCCCCAGTTTCTTTATCATTTCCCTGTAATGTTGTCTTGTCCTGAAGATTTACCATTCTTTATTTTTCTTATAGCTGTTCTCAACTCTTCTGCCGATATTACTTCTTCCTCTTCGTCTTGATCTCCTCTTTTATTTTCGAGTTTTCCTGCTTGTTTTTGTTTGTTTCATCTTCATCTGTTTGTCCACCTAACAGTTTCTGGAAATGTTCCCTCCATCTATTCATTATTTCTTCTGTATTAGTAATTATTTCTCCATTTTTCTTCTTTATCGTTGTGGTTGTTGATTTTTGTCTTTTCTTAATGTTTTAATACTTTGTAGAAGAGCTTTTGATTTCCTTTACTATTATTTTCCAACTTCTCGCCAAATTCTTGCCACGACTTACTTTTGGCTTGTTTAACCATATTTTTAACTAATGTTCTTTGCTGTTTATAGCCATTGTAATTGTTTTCCGTTCTATTTGTCAGATATCTTTTCCATTTTTTCCTTTTCTATTTGTATTTCTTTTTTTATTTCTTCTGTCCACCATGCTGTTCGTTTACTTTGTTTATTTATTTTGCTTATACCATATGCTTCCCTTGCTGCCTTAAGAATTAATGCCTTAGTTTTTTGCCATGCTTCTTCTACCGTCATCTGATGTAAGTTATTTTGTATGTTTTTTGCTTCTTTGTTTATGGTTTCCTCGTACTTAGCTGCTGCGTCTGCCTCTTGTAGTTTATATGTTTTGATTCTTTCTTGTTGCCCCTTATTATCCCCTGCTTCATCTACATGGTGTTCTTTCCTTGTTTTTATCTTTGCTACTAGCAGGTGGTGGTCACTATGTATCTCTGCCCCTCTATTAACCCTTACATCTAGCACTTTCTTTCTATTATCTCTCTCTACCAATATATAATCTATTATAGATCTTTCATTTCTACTTGCCATCTCTCTAGTAAATTTGTGGATGTCCTTATGTTTATAAAATGTATTGGTTACTATGAAGTTGTTTATGTTGCAGAATTCTATTAATTTCTCTCTATTATTATTTCTTTCTTGTTCTCCGTGTATCCCTATCGCTTTTCCTATTCCTACCCTTCCGTTAAAATTTCCAGCTATAATTAATGTGCCTACACTGGGTTCTGTTACTATTGTCAGATTTTCCCAGAACTTATCTTTTATTTCCTTTTTATCATTTTCATTGGGTCCGTATACTGCAATTATTGTTATTTTTCTTTGCAACCATGAGTTCTATAGTTAATATTCTTTCTGTCCACCCCTTCCAGTTTGTTATGTTATTCATTAATTTTTATTAACAATACACCTTATTCCTTTCGATGCCCCTCTTGTTTTGTGGCACCCCACTATATAGTAATATATGCCCGTTACTTAGTTCTTGTTTCTCCAGTCCCTTTTTCTTTGTTTCTGGTATCACCAATATGTCTAATCCCATTCTATCGAATTCGTACACTACCTCATTTTCCTACTTAATTTTTTCGATGATAATTTTCGATAAAACGAATTGTTGTAGATAATTCAATTCGACGTCGATCTGACAAAAATTATATGGGTGTTGATTTGAACGATTAAGTTATTCATCATTTTCGAATACAAAGTTGGATGTTTTTTTTATACCCTGTGTAATCGATGTCAATTTTTAAATCATCTACTACAGTTAGGGTGGTTACCGCCCTAAGAGTGAATAAAATTTGAATTGATATTCAAGTAATGACCGAAAAACGTGAAAAAATCTGAAGGCCGATATTGACCCAATTAAATGAAAAAAATCGATATCTCGAAAAGTATCATTTTTTGAATAAGATTCGTATGCGTAAAGTAACCATAGTTTTTTACGACTAATATATTTGTATAATTGAAAATATTTCTGAATTGTAGACGTTGAGAAACATAAAGGAGTGGTTCCAGTCTGTTGTACAAAATGGACCAATACTTTATTAAGAAGAATTTTAAGGAGTTTCACCATCACTTAATATACAGGGTGATCTATGACGTCGTGGAAAACTTTACTGGGTGATTAATTCAAACAAAACAATAAACATTTGTCCGAAAATGCTTTCTAACGGAACTGTAGCCCTTCAACGTTTGGTACATGTAACACTAAATCAATCAATTAATCAAAGTAACCTTATCTCTTAATACGTGGAAATTGGATTGACTACGGGGGTCCTATTGCCTGGCCACCAAGATTACCAGACTTAAATCTACTGGACTTTTATCTATGGGGACATATGAAGCAACTTGTGTACAAGGTGCCAATAACAACCCAGGAGCAGTTGCTGGAACGAATACAGAACGTCGAAAAATGAAATAAGGAATGACCCTGACGTGCTGACTGGAGTCAGTGATTCACTCATCTGTCGTTGTCATGTTTGCATTCGTGCTGAAGGAGGACACTTCGAACACTTACTTTGAGTTCACATTCAACATTATACTATTTGAAGTTTTTGATTCAATTACTACTCATAGGAATCACCCGGTGAAGTTTTTCCCGACTCATACATCCGTACCTTTTATATTATTAAAAATTTTATCAACAAATTGACGAAAAAATGCTTAAACTTCATTTATGTGTAGTAACGTCGCCTGCAATAATTTTTATAATTTGCTGGTTACAATTTTTGTGTATTTTTGTAGAGTATCTGTATTTTTTATCCGAAAAGGGACCATTTCGTCGGTATACATATTTAGTAATAATAATATTATTAATAATAGTAAGATTATATTTGAAATTGTTGCAAAACATGTAAAAAACTTGTTTGAGGTAGTATGCGATTTACTCAAAACTTCTGTAAAAACAAAATAATTACTTACACTTGTTTAACTTGAAGTCAGTTGAAGTGTGAGCCATTGTTACCTAACGAGTTTTGAAATAAATAAATGTTCTGGGTAGATCTTGGAATTTTCTTTGACATTTTGTAATATTTATAACAAAGTAAAATTCGCGATATCTAGCGCATGCGACGTGTGTAATTTTGTTATGTGGGAATTGGGGTTTGAAACTTTGCAAATTCTTAATCCTTTCAACCAATCAGTCCTTTTTAAAACTTGCTGACTTACTCTTTTTCATTTCGCACAAAAGAGTCATTTCTGTTCATTTTAGATTTTACTTATATCATATTTTACTGTAGAGTTTTTACAAAAATCTATACCGATGAAAAGTAGTTCAGATGATCATAAGAATTCACAAAAAATTTTAGTGACGTCACAACAAATAAATGATGATATTTAAATGTTTTTTACCAAGTTGTAGCAAAAGTACTACAATTTAATAATACATACTAATCACAAGTAATTGGTTTCGGTCTTTTGTAGAACATACTGTGACTGTTTAAGGCATCAGTTTATATTTATTAGCAGATGCATTTTGTAAAGCATGCAGGGTGTTTCATTTCAAATAACAAAGTTATCAAAATATTTTGATTAAATATACCATCAATTTCTACAATTTTTCAGAAGTATCGGTACGATAAATTTCCGAAACACAGTTTTGGGTAATACACCCTGTATATGAAGTACTTACTAATACAACATATGATTAAAGAAGGATGTATTTATCAAAATCGTGGATATCAAAATAAAAACACAATCCTTTGTGTAAAATTGTTTGGTAAATGGAAAAATTTTAATGCATTTATTTGAAAAGAGTTTGTACCAGAAAATGTACTATCTGGATTCCGTCTATAGGAAAATGCGAATCTCTGAATGTATCGTAACATACAAATTTAGGTGCGATGTACACTATTGTAAGTTCAAATACCTGAATACAATTTAATTAATGCAGATTACAGCTTAATTATAAACTTTTGAGTAAATTGAAAAGTTTTCGAGCGTATCAACATTCCTTTGTTTGATGCTTTCCTTCAATACTTTTCCGGTACTGTATTCAGATTTTTACTTTCAATGCGGAAAGTGTAATAAAATTGTACAAATATAGAATAACCAGTAAAACGTAGCACATCATTATTTAAAAGTATCGACCGCGAAAAAAGTATGTCAATGAGATAACCTCCTTTTATCATACTTATATTTAAATAAAATACTTCACGCATTTCTGGACTTAGCCAAGACCTCCAATGTAGAGTTTAGCATACATTACCACTACCTGTTTTTTGTTTGAATTCATTATTATATTACCGTAAAGGAAAAAATTATTTTCATTTTACGTAGTTGTTTACCTAATTACGTTTTATGTAGAGTAATGTATGTTCTTTTCTGGAAAAATTCTTCACATTTTATAATCTAAATAAATCGAGCTGGTTTCATTTACGTTACGTAAAAGCAAGAGTTAGTGCTTTCACTTATTTCAATAGAAAATATTCTTTCTCTTTTTAATGATAAGGACATTTGTCATAATCAAAGGAAGAAGAATAATTGACTAAGCAATTTCTTTAAATGTGTTAATATGCGCATTTCACACACGAGAAAGTGTAACAACGTGTTCAATTATGTGCATCATCTAAATAAAAGTTTTGAGAACAAGTACCAATTTAGAAAGTAAAGTATCAATAAATGTGATGATATAACTACAACGCGTTGAATTAGACAAGAAGCTATTTGGTTTCTCTTCTCTTTAAAAATGTCGAAATTACTTTCTTTTATAATGTCACTGCAAAAATGTAGTAGAAAAAACAACCCTTTCGTTTATTTACAGATGTTGTAACTTTTTGTGGTTATTGCGTCATTCGAATCGTTTGGGGGCGATTTTGAAAGCCATACATTACTTTTCTCTTAATTGTATAATGTGGTGGAAAGTATATTGATTTTAGAATTTTCATTGTTTGCACCAAAATATGTTGTGGACTGCGTAGGTACTGAGAAAACTTAAAATATAGTCATTATTTCAAAAGATTAAAATCTACAACACCCTCAATTTAAGGTGTAATATTTGACATATGCCTACGTATATACAGGGTGATTCATAACTATTGGGACATAGGCTAAGGGCGGGTTATTTAAACCAAAATATGACCGTAAGACACAATATGCCTTAATAATATATTGCTGTGGAAAAGATACAAGGCGTTAGACAAATAATTTTTTTCTTTATTTTTGTTAATAATTTCAACTGTAAATTTATCAATTCTTATCAAAATCTACAGAGAACCATAATTATCTGACAGTCCAAAACGTACCCTTAATAAATGAAGTAATATTTGAAATCCCCTCTGACACTACGAATTGTTCAACTGGTTTTTCTCGGAAACAGATGAAATTATCGTATTTAAACAAGAGTACCAATATTGTGTAGAAATGATGTTCACGTCATATTCTCTAATCAAAAATCACTAAAAAGTTTTCTCAAAAAAATTACCAGTCGATTTCATCATCAGGAATCATTCACGTGTTGCCCCTACAACAAATTGTAAAATAGTACATTAAATAATGTTCTTGGTCTAAAAAGTTATGCCTCTTTGCCGATTTTGATAAGAAGTGATAAATTTACAGTGAAATCTTTTTTCCACAGTAATATTTTATTGTCATATTTTAGCCTAAATAACCCGTCCCAATAGTTATGAATCACCCTGTATAGTACTAATTGCACATTTATTTATCATTAATTACTGTCTACAACAGTTTATTCTGAGTTTTGATGATTCTCAGTGAAGTACATTGTCATTGCAAAAATAATTACAAATAGAAGTTCTTTTTAAATTGATAAATTGCCGAATTTAGATATCGGAATTACGTGATTTGAAATAAAAGTCTAAGATGGTGTTTCATTCTGCATCAAAGAAGTATGTATGGAATAGCAAGTTCACCATAATTATTATTGGAATACTCGCAAACAGTGCTTGTAACATAAACGGTGAATTTTATGAAAGCACTTGAAACCCCAAACGTCATAAAATTAGGTTTATAAATTCAAAGTTCTCAGTTTAGGTTTATTTTTTTTTTCACAATTTTTTTCTAATTTTCTTTCGATTATTTTTTATAGATAACATCGGATACCTAGACTCATAAATATGACAATCAATTAGTACAGTATTACTAGTACATAATATAGGCATTGAATAAAGAAATATATATTAATCTTCAGATTTAAAATAGATTTTTACATTTTTCTTAATCGACCTGGTTCAATTAATTCAGGCAGATAATGATTAATGTAACAAAATTCACATCGACAAAATCATTAACTTTCTACATAATTCCTTTTTAGATATTAAATCATATGTAATTGCAATCAACCAGCAAAAAGTAGTAAATTTTCAGTTTCTTTGTTTGTTTTCGATCTGCTTTGTTGTGTAAACTAAATCTTTTTTTATTAAAGGAAAAGATAGTAATACGTTTGCAGTAGTGCTGTAGAACATTGAATTTACACCATTATTTTAAAGTGCTAGATTATTTTACTAGGAGTTAAACAATATAATTATTAAACTTAAAAGTTTGCTGACTAATCGTTAGCCAAGCCAGCAAATTAAGCGAAATATAAGCGTTTATTGCTGGTTTTCATATGTTATTCCTCAAATTTTCGAGTGTTATAGTGACGTTTTATTCTCGACGAATCGAGTTGGTTCTTTTTACTGTCACGTTCATAATAATATGACATAGCCGAGGTATCAAACTAAATAATTAAAACAAAAGAACTGTTGCTTTTAATGTTTAGACAGCAAATATTTTATATTACAGTAAGTATTTTATATTACTAGGAGTAGTAGGCAGTTATTATGTGTTGAGCGCAGAGGTTTGATGCCGAGGCGATAGCCGAGGCAGTGCCATTTGTGCAAAATACAAATAATATATACTATTTCCTCTTCAAGCTACATAAAATTATTTTTAAACTATTTATTTATTTACAGTTCTCCAATATTGAAGATTGCTTGCTCAATAGTATCGTTAACACCTGTACTGCAATTAACTTGTATTTCGTTCGGACTTAAAATTGCTTGCTCAACAGTGTCGCTAACATCTGTTGCAAATAACTGGTATTGGTTGCTTAGCAGTATTACGAACATCTCCGCTGCAATTAACAGGTACTTTTTTTAGTATTTAATATAGGGTCTAGAATTTCACTGTAGTTTCTTTTTTATTTCTAATCTAATCTCCTATGTATCCGTCGGCAATACTACTAGATTTCCATCCTCCGTGTTTTTTTAATGAAGTGATGTAGGAGACATCACCAGTAGTTTGTCTTAAACAATGTCTTAAGCTACAATCGGATGGACTTTCTAACTTTAAGTAAGTGGCCACTTCTTTGGGTACGTTAGGAATATTATGAATTCTCAGTACTACTCGATGGCATTTACCATTTTGATACTTGCCTTAGGGCGAAGCAACGCGTACTGTCTGTATAAATTTAAGTACAAGTCTTTGAGAACAGTAAATAAGCGTGGCTTCTTTGTTTTACTTGTTGGAATTCTTACTAATATTAAATGACCTAGGTCTTCAATATCACTTACTTTCATTTGCAATAATTCGTCATAATGACAGGTTCCATATACCATATAACGTAAAATTTTGTATTACTTCTTTCAATTTATTTTTAAAGTTAAGTTAAACTGTTCCTTTGGATTTTTTCGGTTTATAATCTTGATTTTGACGTTTCCAAAATGCTTGTAGTTTAGTATATTTTTCGATATTTATATTTGATGTCCATTTCGGCCTTAAACATCGAATACTGGGCCCACAAAGATGAACTCTTCATTGTTTGTGCCAAATTAGAAAAAGAACGCTAATAAACCGTTTTCGGAGAAATGTTGAACATTTTTAAAAACCTGTCGTAGGCAAAATCGTATAACTTCCGAGATTTTTCGGGAGTCAATGTGTTAATTTCTGCCAATTCAGGAGTTACAATTTACAATTTCTTCAGACATTTTTTTATATAAAGTTTGCTCTTCTCGAGCCCTTCTAGGTGGAGGTGAATGGAACAACAAACTCAATACGTTGTCAACGCCGACGTTTCGCCCCCTATGCGTAGGACTTTATCAAGGCTCATAACAAATAAGAGTTGATAGTGTTAGATAACGAGTTTTACATAGGTCTCTTGGTTTGCCCCTATATATACTTAGTTTACAGAATCTTTTACAATTAATTTTATATATTCCCGATTTATCACACATTTCTATTGGGTCTTTCGGATTGCCTAAAAGATTTTGCAAGTTGTTACTATTAGAGGTTACTGTTTTATAATCAAATTTGAAAAATATTTTTGGAAGACTTTTTGTGTATGTGCGATAATTTGGTAATTTGACATATTTCTTATTTATTTTGCTATTACTAGTTCCTAACGTTGTAATGTTTCTAATGTTTAACTTATGTTTTATGTTTTCTAATTATGTTTTGTGACAATTGATTCTTGAAAACCATTGTATGATGCAATTCTGCGTTTAATAATTTCGTCAGTTCTGTTATCAAAAGTTTTGTTTTGACAGTATGGAAATGTATAACAATCTGTGAACACAAAAGTTGAAAGACTGCTAGTTTATGTTGCATACTATGGTTGGAATCATTTGTTATAAACCTCTTATAGTGTTAGTGTCTTTAACGATAAATATCTATATCTAGTTTGTTGCCACTTTCTTGTCACTAAAGTGTCTAAGAAAGGTAACGTAGGGTTTAGTTTCTGTTTCATAGGTAAACTTGATCGTCTCAAATTTTGAATTTAAAATTTCTACAAATTGCTGAGGGCTGTAAACTTTAGTGTCGATGACTGCAAAAACGTCATCTACATATCTACCACACCAAATTCTAGGAAAATATTCTAAATTATTTTTTAAATCAGTTTCAAATTTACCCATGAACAGGTTAGCCATAAACGGAGATAAGATGTTTGAGTGAGTATTGTGCACCCAGATCTAATAAGTTGTACTGTTTCTGTGTGTGTGTGGCATTTCTACATTTGTCGTTTGTCTGTGTTGTATCTCTTATTATGTGTTTTTATATAGTTTTCTTGTGTATGACCTGATCTTGCATTGCAATCATAAATCCTTTTGTCTTACTGAACAGTTCTCCACGGGTCAACCACATTTTCGACGCTTCTTTGTCGACAGTCGGTTGACTCAGTTCGTGAGGATGTCTGCCGTGTAGGGCCTTTTGGATCCATGATTGTTTTTGTCTGTGTTTGTTCTTTTTATATGTGTTTGTATGTCCATGTCTGCGTTCTGTACATATAGTGGTGTGTAGTTGTTGTCTGTGAGTGTAACTGCTTTGTGTAACTTGGTGATGTGTGTTGTTTTGTGTAGAAAAATTTTCTTAATGTGTCCATCTGTTTGTAGTGGAGTGTAGATATGTCTATGAGGCCCCCTGTCCGCCCTGACATCGGGGTAGGGTCACCCTCTCTGTGGCAGTTTTTGGGTGATGTTTGTTGTATTTTGTTAGTGTTGTTCGTGTTTACTTTATTATTATTATTATTATTTTTATTATTATTATTATTTTTTTTTTATTATTATTTTTTTTTATTTATTATTATTATTATTATTAGTACAGTAATGAGATTGCATTATTATACAATTCAAAAATGCCTTTATTCTATGTAGCCTTTGTCATAAAATAATAATAAAATTATTATGCGCTTAAAAAAAAAGGCCTTTTTAGTGTCTATCAATAGTTCAATAATATGCAGTTTTAATGTCGTTTGAAGAAAATAGTAGATTATTTTACTAGGAGTTAAACAATATTGTTTTTTTTAACTCTAAGTGAAATATGCTATTCTTGCTTCAAGCTTTTATTGCTGGTTTTAGTGACGTTTTATTCTCGACGAATCAGATTGGTACTTTACTGTTACGTTCATAATAATATGACATAAACAAGGTGCCAACCTAAACAGATTATGAAAACATAAGAACTGTTGCTTTTAATGTTTGAAAGCCTTTTAGCGTTCGCCAGAAGTTCAATAATATATAATGTCGCTTGAAGAAAAAATATTTTGTATCATTAATTTTAAATTTAAGTTACCACTTTAAACTCAGTAATAAATTATTGTAATAAAAATTGATTATTTCAAAACAAGAAATATACGAAGTTATAACGTTTGATCCTCCAATGGATTAAAGTCTCCAAATTATGTCTTCGAGGTAAACTCCTTTAGGTGGAGGTGCAAATTAAAATCAATAAACTGCCCTTGTTAAAAAACCATGCCGACTTTTCGCTCTTTAAGCGAGAGTTATGTTTTATTAGGATGAGTTGGGCAATTTTATTTTTATGTTTTAAAAATTGGTCCACTCTCCCTAATTAGAACAAAGCCTGATAAAACTCTCACCCCAGGAGCGAAACGTCGGTAAAGTTTTTAACAAGGACCGTTTAGTGGTTTTAATTTGCACCTCCACTTTAAAGGAGCCCACCTCAAGGACATAATTTCGACACAAAAAATATAAGTAGATATAGAAGAAATATTTAATGTACCAATTGGTTTCCGCAGTTTTTTTTTAGTTTAATGTGACCCAGGGATGTGTAATTGACCCATAACTTTTTTGCTATTGAAGATATCGACATGGGATTTTCAAAACTAAGTGAACACAATTATGGTACACATTCTAAAAATATTTACATTATATACAGAGTGTTTCTATTCAAGGTGGTAAACCAAAGTTGTGTGTGTTTTAAATGGAACATCTTGCAAATTTTTAAATAATTATAGAATGAAAAAATAATGGGACTTTTGTACACAAAACTATAGGGTCCATCTCTTTTCTATTTTGGTATTATTCAACTTTTGTTAAAAAAGTTTAACTTGATAAATTACTGCCCAGTAGACCATGGAACACCCAATATTTCTGTTCACGACTTGATTAAGTATTTCATAAGCTTTCCACTCATATTCAGTTTCTATGGTAAATTTGGGATAGTTATTTACATTTTCCAAAAACTATTTTATTATGAAGAAGTTGTTCATTTTTGCAAGTAGCCTGATGCAAATGACAATTAATTTTGTTGACAGTGCAATTACCTACATTGTTATTGTTATACATTTTTGGTCGACACTAAGATTAATTTCACACATTAGGAATTAATCAATGTTAAGTTGGTACACTGCATTAGTGAAGCCGAACAGAAATGTTCTATAACAATCGTCTACCCACGACACCAGAAGACATGAAAAATAGAACTTTTGCAGTGTGTCGGTCAATAAGTGAAGTTATTGACTATAGAAAAGCGATTGACGTGTTGTATACAGCTGCATTGTTTCTATGTATGTTTCCTAAAATATTCATTCATTCATGTTTATTATTCATTATTGTTAATTATTTAGTAATATTTAATTAAACTTCAAGACTTCAAACCTCTTATTATCCGTTGTTTATTATTTTATAGTATTAGTAAAGTAGATTATCACACTAGCATCAAAATTGATTGTCATTTCACTTGGGATATTCGTTGACAGCAGCCTACTTGCAAAAATGAACAACTTCTTTAAATTATATAGTTTGTTTTAAATGTCAAATTACTATCCAGGATTCACCCTACAAACTGCATATCAGTGGAAAGCTTATAAAATACTTAATCGACTCGTGAACAGAAATGCAGGGTTATTAAAAAAAGAATTATTCAATCTTCTGCGTTTCAGCTTACCCTGTATAATGTCTGCGTATGTTGATATTAATCTAACCATTTATTACAATTCTAAGTTATGTAAAATTTTCTGTAGCTAGTTAGTTGGACAATATCCACGGCCTATTGAGCAGTGATCTATCAAACGTTTTTTTCTAATAAAAGTTGTATAATGACAAAACAAAAAAAAGCTGGGTCCATAGTCGTATGTACAAGGTTCTATTATTTTTCATTCTAAAACTAATTATGCAGAAATATACAAGGTGTTCCATTAAATAAAACATAATTTTGGTTTACCACCTTGTATAGGAACACTTGCACATAATAAAAATATTTTTGGAGTGTACAACGTAAAAACGCATCTCGATATCTTCAATAGCAAAAAAGTTATGGACCAATTACACATCTGTGAGTCACCCTGTATATAAACTTTGGTGTCTTTAATAAGTTTTTTTTCCAAACACGTAATAAAATGGACGAAAACATAATTGCAATATTGTGAATTAAATATTAAAAATTAATTAAAACGGTGAACTGTTACTATATTATCTATAGATCTAAATATGATACTTTTATACAGGTTGGTTTAGGTCACTCAAAATATTGGACTTATTCATAACTCTTATACCGTAGTACATTCATTTTTGCCATTCACGATTCTACCCGAAATTTATAAATGGAAACTATTTCACTTCAAAAATCTATGAAAAATGATAATACGCCATATGTTGAGAATTCAGTAATTGCAAAAATGTATGAGTAATAAGCATGAAACCTTTACCACTACTTAAAACCAATAAGATGGGTTATTATGACTCGTTACAGTAACAACCAGAAAATTTAACATTGCTTCTAGGCGAGGTGATAGTTACGTGGAATTTCTTTATACTTAAATTGGAACCATATGGAAAACTTTTTTATTATCAGTTTTTTGAAAAAAAGTTGTTCTTAATAAAAAGTATTGCGTCGTCCAAAACTTAAAATGACCATCAGATATACGTACGTATACGAGGTTTGTCAAAAAATATTAAAAGTACCATTATTTTTGACAATACAGAAGAATGTTATAATGAAAAGTTGTTTTGAATTAAAAGTTATATCCAAATATGAAATTACAATCATTTAGTATGAAAATTTAGGTTTGGTGATTATTTACGTTTTACATTATAAATATTTCAATACTGAATACATCCCTCTTATCTGTTAAAAATATGATAATTTTTCCATTTGTTAATGTTTTTGAACAATCTTGCAATTTAAATACGTAATGAATGCATTATAATTATTTATTTTAGAAATAGGAAAATCCATACAAAGAATTTTCATACTAAATGGCTGTAGTTTCATATTTAATTCTTTTAATTCAAAACAACTTTTCTTTATAACATTCTTCTGTATTGTAAAAACTAATGGTACTTTACTCTTGATCAAAATTTATATTTTTTGATAAACCTCGTGTAACAGCTTATAAAATTGGTATCTGATGGTTGCATTTTAAGTTTTGGACCATGCAGAACTTTTTATCAAGAATAACTTTTTTTCAAAAAAACAATAATAAAAAGTTTTCCATATGGTTCCAACTTAAGTAGGACACACTGTTTAACAGATATATGTCTACACATTTTTGAAACGGCAGGTTTCATTTATACTTGGGGTATGAAATTTTCTTACCAAATACCGCACGTTCGCAAATTATTCCTTATTTAAAAGAAAATATCCTTCATTATCGACTTTCATATATTCATTTACAATAACCCACATTATTATTGTTATGATGAATTTTTGTTATCACCCACGATAAAAAAATGTAGTATCTCAAAAACACCATTGCTAAAACATCAGAATTTGTATTGTAATTAAATTAAATTAATGCTAATTACCGTATGATGGATCCTTCGTACATAAGACGTCATGCACGTTTCAAATTGTCGCACGTTTTGTAACTTAAAACAAATTAGTAGGCGTTGCATATTTATAACCTCAAGGACTGCTGTAATTGTAATAATATTATTGATGTATTGTTGCTTATCGCGATTGTATAGCTTGTATGATAATTCGACCTTGTAATATGTAAGTGACATGAAGTGATAAAGTCCGAATCAAAAACATGAACATTTTATCGCCAAAAATTTTAGTCCATGTTTCACCGTAAACATGATTTAAAATCGTAAACAATAAAGTATTCTAAAATACACATACACTAATAATTAATATAATCAGTCATATAATAGTTAATGTTAATGTTAATAGTGAAAAGGAAGTAAATTAACTTGATCTGACGTGTAACCACACACTTTCTATGAAAGTCTCTTTGATATCACCGATGTCCTTTTCTATCTATTTACATTAGTATCTGCTGTATAACTTTTATCATACCCCGCTTGTGTTTTTATTTGTTTAATTTTTTTTAAGTTTGTCTTAGTATTTTTGTTCAGTTTTGTGGTGGTAGGAAACCTGTCATGGTCACTAGGTAACGATTTCATCAAAATTCATGTTAAACTGCAAAATAAGTAAATTTCACAATTTTAATGTCAATAAAGAGGTAACTGAAGAACTGTTACCAGCCAAATTTCGGAAATTTTTGGACTGGTGTAAAGAATGAAATAACAAAAATTACTATGAAAACAATATTAGTATTGACTCGTGCTTCGTCATTTTGGTTATAATACTTACAAAATGATGTTTACGTTTCTACATTAAAAAATACTCACCACATAGCAGGTAGATCAGTTTTTACTAATAGAAGCATCGAATGATGATTGATGAAAAAGGTAACAGTAAAATTTTGAATATACATCTCTTTTATAAACAATTTTGTAGGTCGCTCTTATCTTACGTGTTGCTGGGTACTTGTAGAGGGAGTGAAGTCCTCGAATTGACTGTCTACGATGTTACTGACTTGAGTTATTCGTTACTATTTGACACAAAACATACAAAAAATAAAATAGATTGAGATTTTAATCAGACAAAAATAGTATTGATTGATTGATTTTTTTCATCTCTGTCTTGCCCTACGAAAAGATAAAACGCCACATAATCGATTTTTTGTTAATTACTAGAATAAAAATGCACTAATTAACTAGTTGGAAAATATACATTAGGGAAAGTACCTCAAAAATAACAGCTTTTTAAAATTCCAGAAGCATCGTGTTTAGGCTCTGGCGCTGCTACAGATATTTTGAAGGAACGTGGTGGTTAGCAATCTTCAAAAATCGCTGAGGATTATGTTGTGAATTCCATTAATAATTCTAACATATCAACAAACTTTTAGTAATTAAAGAACCCAAAAGTAAATTTTATGTCCATCGCCAACTAAATTTTGTATTACAATCTTATTGTGATTTTTTAAGTAAACTTTTAACTCTTCTCAAGGACCAATAGTACCTTTTGGTGTATAGATAAATTAGGTACAATAGTCTTATTTTGACATCTACAATACGTGGTAGCTTTATTTCTCTGCAATTTTGGGGACACTCTGTATAAAACGTTGTATGCGCCACAGCTATTACTCAATGTTTATGCTCTCAGGCTTGTATATGGTATATTTTAGGTGTACAATTTTGTTTTACACAATTTTTGTAAGATAAATAATTACAAAATTGATATCCGCTTAACAATATTTACAAATATAAAACCAAAATAAACTTGTAATAAAAGTTATAATAGTAATTTACGTGTTTTTTTTAATATTAAAATGAATGTAACAAATATTGAGTTGGTAGAAATTCACAAGTTACTCAACTTGTGTTGCGTTTTTGTTGTATTTCTGATGAATTAAAATAGTTTTTAAATGATTTTTACCCCTTACACATACTTTTTCTTTCATAATAATCCATAAGCAGCACAAAAAGTGAATTTACCACAATATTTATAATGAATACTAGTTTCCGGATCGACTTGTTTTTTTAAGTCGATTAGACGTTAGTTTTAGAGACTGATTTTGTTTCTTTAAATTTTGTTATGTTCTTTAATTGTATGGATTTTTAGACACTATTATGCTATATTTAAATTAGTGGCATAAATTCATGAATTTAATTTTTTTTGTTGCGAAAGTTTTCAAATTTTCTGTAAAAATTTCATTGAAATTAAAATTTCGATTGTGAAGATACTATAAAGTGTATTGTAAACTTGAAAAATTCATTTGTTCAATCGTGAAATGGAATCTCGCAAAACGTTGGTAAAACATTGTAGTTAAATATGAGCTCTATATAAAATTATAACATATAAAGCGCAAAAACAGAGCAATCAAACTTATTACCAAAATAGTAATAATATTTTTGTTAGTTTATATGTTTAAATGAATTTTAAAGGGAAGCAACAAAAATAGTGATATCCCATTTATATTATTATCCAATATATTCAATATCCAGTTTAATTAACATATTTAGTTAATCTTACATTATATTCTTTAAGTAGATGATAACGAACCGGAAATATTTAGAAACAGTAAAAAGATGTCGTTGAACGTGAAAAGGTTGCGGATGCAAATTTGAAAATTAGTTAGGAAGTTGTCATGACCAAATTACTTTTACTGTTACTATTTAAAAGTAGACTAAGTTTTGAAAATAGTGTGTTTATTAAGACGGTGGTTACATAGATTTATATTTAACATTAGTTTATTCATTTTTTGAAATAGTATATGTCACTCAAGAACGGAAACTACACTTTTTTTACTCAATTCAACCTACGCTTGGATCTGAGCTCTAGGATTGATTAATTAATATTTTGATTTTTTGGGTATTTTACAAAACACTCCATGATCTTTAATTTTTTATAATTTTGACAAAAATTCATTTCTAGCTCTTTGTTCTTTATATTTCAATCATTTGTTTTTTAATGACAACCTCTTTTCGATGATTAAAACAGTAACCTATTTTGGAAAGTTTGCCATTTTTCCTAAATCTGCAAGCTTCTTCCTCATCTTCCGGATTCCTAATAAAATGTTTGTAAATAAAATGCAACGACTCTCTTCAACCCCAATGTAAAATTCTGTACCGCTGTTAGACAAGGCCATTTGTAATTTGCACGATTACTCCAAACAAAGTAAAGCAAACATGGATATTTCATTATCCTCGAAGAGGGGTTGAAACAGACGGATAAATGAAGAAGTGGATGAGGAACTGAGAAAAATACTGGTCTAGGAATTACCTACTTATAAGTATTATTATATCGCCTAGAGAAAATTTCTGAAAATCCGAATCTCCCGAATGGTAAGTGAGTGTGGGAATTACAGTACTTGGCAACAAGCTTCAATGGTTATTTCTAGACGGACACCATGCCATTTTAGCCAAGTATGTTGTTATAGGGTACTTTAACCTAAATTGATGACAAGATTCTGATTTTTTTTTGATAAATGCCTAAGATTTTACCAGGTTATACTGTAGGTCGAGGCAAAATGGCGGCTATTTGAAGATTTTAAAGTTAAATAACTTTTAAACCAGTGGTTTATTTTTTTTATTGTTTGTCTAGAACAGGGATATCTTTTCTTGTATTTATAATTTTTCAATAAAACCACTGTTTTAAAAGTTATTTAACTTTGAAATCTTCAAGTAGCCGCCATTTTGCCACGAGTAATGGTATTATTTTGAAATTTTTATTTTTACTTACACTAGTACAACCAATACACCTGCAAAGTTTGGGTTTCATGACTTCAACCATTACGGTGAGGGAAATTATTTTCTAAAAATCACATACAGATAGATAGACGGACAAACCAAGCAAGATCCATTATATAAAAAAAATTGTTTGTCTCGACCTACAGTATAACCTGGTAATATCTTGGGCATTTATTACGGGACACCCTGTATACTGAGTCACCTTCGTTTTGCGGATGATATTGTCCTAACAACCGACAACCAGAGAGAAGCAAAAGAAATGCTGAATGAACTGAGAGAGGCGTGTTCCGGCGTTGGACTGAAGATAAACTTCTCGAAGACAAAGATCATGACAAACCTTGTAATGAGCGAGAGAATAAAGATCGATCATACCGACATCGAACTGGTGGAAAAATATATGTATCTAGGTCATGAAATACGAATATCCAGAGATATTCAAACATGCAAATTACAAAGAAGGATCAACCTTGGATGGGCAGCCTATGGTAGACTGAAACATATATTTAAGAGCGACCTTCCCATATGTCAGAAAAGGAAAGTATTTGACCAATGCGTCCTGCCGGTACTCACATATGGAGCAGAGACCCTAACTTTAACAACAACATCCGCCAGAAAGCTGAAGGTGACCCAACGCAAAATGGAGAGATCAATGCTTGGATTGAGTTTACGAGACCATGTTACAAATCAGGATCTTCGCCGAAGAACGGCGGTAACAGACATCATAGAGAGAGTAACGTCATTGAAGTGGAAGTAGGCTGGACACGTGGCAAGAATGGGGGATGACAGGTGGACAAAAAGGCTCCTGGAATGGAGACCGCGCCGATAAACGGAGTAGAGGAAGACCACCAACGCGTTGGACCGATGACCTGAAGAGAGTGGCAAGCAACTGGATCCAGCAAGGCCAGGACAGACAAAAGTGGAGGGCCATGAGGGAGGCCTATGTCCAGCAGTGGACGTTGAAGGCTGATTGATGATGATGATGACCCTGTATACTATACAGTTAATTGGCAGTTTATTGTTATGTAACCCATACCACTTGATATTTCACTGCTTGAATTTGCACATCGTGTTCAGGATAAGATAATTTACCAATGAATTTAGTTCTGTTACTAAGAATAAGAATATTTCCCTCTTAATCAAATTTTCATAGGGTAACTACTAAATGTAGTTTATTATGTTCAAGATTGTTTATAATCTATTCGGGCGTTACAATTAATTAATTGACACCAGAACGTCAAAACTTATTATAATTTTAATTAAGTTTTTCAATACAATCTGTTATTGTGTTCAGATCATGCGAAATTCTTTATCCTGAAATGACGCAAATACATAAGCTGTAATGAGATTCTTAAAAATTTCGTTAAACCTATTAGATGATTGGATTATAATAGATTAGATAAAGATTAACTTGTTAAAATTTGTATTTTTGTTTCTTAATGAAAATAAGTTTTTTAACTTTAATTTATTACTTTCCGAAATTGCATAACGAAACATGTGCATGTTCCCATTGAGAAATTAAAAAAAAAACGTAATTAGTAATTAAACTTCCATAACGTTTATCTGCATTATCACCGCCATGTGTCTCCATACAAATCGAATTTCTAAATACGCAATTTCGGTACACAAAATCGATTTCGTGCCAACGGAATACAACGGAAACACATCAAACGTTATGTTGATATTACATATTGGAATACGTATGAACAAGCACTTCAAGCTGAACTGATTTCCAAATTAACCATTTAACAATAAATAATTTTAACTTCGACGATTCCTCTTTCTAAAATGCGTCGTAGAATATCGCAAAATGTTCTTTATGGTACATGAAAATGAGGAAGAAAAAAAATTAATTAATTTTTTATGCGCGTATTAAATATTAACACACAGTTTGGGAACACGATCTTTTGTTTAATGTAAAAGAATTATTTAAAGCTAAGTAGATATGCAAAG
This sequence comes from Abscondita cerata, assembly GCA_030710515.1. Classification (NCBI taxonomy): domain Eukaryota; kingdom Metazoa; phylum Arthropoda; class Insecta; order Coleoptera; family Lampyridae; genus Abscondita; species Abscondita cerata. Next base: position 27,216 of record JALBCR010000129.1, read on the forward strand.
CATAAACAAAAGCTACTAGAATGGAAATATTACATCACATTAAAGTATATGTGATGATTAGATAGGGCAGTGTGAAGAAAAATAAAATTGTTTACTTTAAATAATTATTTACTGGATAGGGTTTATTATTTATGAATTGATTTGAGAAGAGGTGTTGAAATAGTTTTTCCATTCACACTGATTGTGTGTATAAAAGGTTTGCTTCTATAATCAATACGATTTGAAATGATATTTTTATTTTCATCGTTTTGTCTACTACCGTAAGTGCGGCAAAAAATGGAAAATTTAAAACTAAACAAAGCGGAAAATTCAACTTGGAATATTTAGCAGTTTAATATAAATCCTTTTATGTTCTTGAAAATATTTATATATTGTATGGAAATAAAGAGTTTCCTATAACTGCTAACAATTAAAAATTTTAAATAATTTGCGACGAATTACAGTTATTGCCACTGTCTGAAGGCCGGCTGTCCATCCGTTCGTATGTAAACACAATATCAAGAAAATCATTGGTCGGATTTTTATTAAACTTTTGGCATTTGGCATATCGTTATTTATAATAACACAGATTTTACACATAATCTGTCGACCTAAAGGGACCTTAACCTACATAGAAAATCCCATTCTTGGAATATTTACAAAAATATTAATTTCAAACATTTTTTTTTCAAATAAAAGTTGTTTGGAAATTAGTTACACACAACTTTTGTTTAAACTATTTTTTCGGTAAGTAATTAGTGAGGTATGATAATCAAGTGACACTAATTGTTTTAACCAGTATCTTTAACAATATTAATTATATAAAAACGTCGTGAAAGAAAAGTTGTGGGACATTTTATTATCTATAACTTTTATTTGAACTATTTTTCTCTCAACCGCATTTTTTCCTCTATTTCGAGTATTAGTTTTAAAACGTGTTCAAACGTTGAATCGAGAAAACGGGTATAAAAACAGATATCCAAGCTATGACTTCGTCTAAACAGTTGGGTAATTAATTATATATACGATACGTTTTTTTATTTTGTCAACGGCTTAAGTTCATTGTTAAACTTTGTCTTTACGATACTTGCCGAATTTGTTTTAATTGTTTAATGTTTTTTACCTACAAAGTATCGGTTTTTTCTGTCAATTGTTCTACATCTTCCTCTGCGTTATTACACATTTATTATTATCAGGGCACTGAAGTTCTGCTCTAAACGCTTGTTTTATACTATATGAAAAAATTAATTGAAAATGTTGATGCTTTTCCTTAAATTAATTTATGTTTGTGTCTTTTTTCAGCAAGACATCAGCTTCGCAAATGGTTTTATATTAAATGTCCATGCTCCAATTTTGGAGCTGTTTTTCAAAATTTCAAATTGCACTTAAATTGAAGGTTATTGTTTGAAATAATTTTTGAACATGTTATGCCTAAATTTGTTTCACCTAAATATGCAGTTAAAAATTCAAAAGATTTTGTGTCTCAAAAAACATTTCCACATTTACTAAACACTCGAACGTATTATATTTTGAATGTTAAACACTTATTATATTCGCTAGAATTTAATTAATTTAAGATAATCCATAGTTTATTCGAAAGACTGGATCCTCTAACTTTTCAACTAAAAGCCTAAACCTTTTTTATCGTTTATAAAAAGCCGTTTCATGAGGAGACTATACCACAGAACAACATTTGCTTTCATCGCAGTAATACAGAGTATAAGCTTTCACAACTGCTAAAGGTTCGAGTCAAAAGTCTCAAAATTCTTATAGTTTCCAAACAAATTCGCGCGACGAATCAAAAGGCGACATCATCTCCCCCCAAGATGTCGAAAGGTTGTGGGACTTAAAAAGTCAATACCGTATAAATGTGAATCAAGTTTAGATGTGAAATAATTTTATGAAATCGTTTTGAAGGCTAAGGGCGGGTTATTTTGGCTAAAATATGACCATAGGACTCAATATTCCTTAATAAAATATTGCTGTAGAAAATATACTGAGCGTTAAATTAATTTCTTTTTTCATTTTTTGTTAATAATTTCACTGTAAATTTATCAATTCTTATCAAAACTGGCAGAGAGGCATAACTTTAGACCAAGAACATTATTTTATGTACTATTTTACAATTTGTTGTACGGGGCGCCACGTGAATCATTCCTGATGATGAAATCGACTGGTAACTTTTTTTGAGAAAACTTTTTAGTGATTTTGATTAGAGAATATGACGTAAACATCATTTCTACACAATATTGATACTCCTGTTTAAATACGATAATTTCATTTGTTTCCGAGAAAAACGCATTTATTAAGGGTACGTTTTGGACTGTCAGATAATTATGCTTCTCTGTAGATTTTGATAAGACAGTAAAATTATTTACAAAAAATAAAGAAAAACAATTTTGTATCTAACACCTTGTATCTTTTCCCACAGCAATATTTTATTAAGGCATATTGTGTCTTATGGTCATATTTTGGTCTAAATAACCCGCCTTTAGCCTATATCCCAATAGTTATGAATCACGCCGTTCGTACGTTTGTAGGATTGTCAAGCAAAAGGTTTTCCTATCTAACTGAATTGATTCCAGTAGATCATCTGAATAACAAACAATCTGCATTCATTCCATATCCTTGCATCATATCTCAACAATTAACTCCTTTCTGTGCTTAGTAGCATCGTCCTCTCACATTTTTGTGTAAGTCATTAAAAAGGAACTTACACGGAACTGAATCATCATGAAGTGAACTGATACATTTTATATAAAAAATTTTAACTTCAAAATTGACAATCAATGACGTTACAAACGTCTAATACGTTTTTCAAAAGCGTTATTCGCAAATGACCTAACCTCAATGTAACACAATAATCAACTTTAAAAATGCGAGTCACTGAACAACAAGCGAATAAAATATGAGCAAGTAAATGTTGAATAATTACGTCGTCTTCCGTTTCAAGTCACGTCATTTTCCTAATTTTTAATTTATTAATACTTCTATGTATCATGAACACGGCGAGAACGTACTGAGAAAAAGAAAACAAATCGGCACATAAAGTAAAACTAAGTTACCAATTTCGTTATGGTGAACTGATAAAAATAATTCCATCATCTCCCTCCAAGGTGTCGAAAGGTTGTGGGACTTATAAAGTCAATACCGTATAAATGTGAATCAAGTTTAGATGTGAAATAATTTTATGAAATCGTTTTGAAGGCTAAGGGCGGGTTATTTTGGCTAAAATATGACCATAGGACTCAATATTCCTTAATAAAATATTGCTGTAGAAAATATACTGAGCGTTAAATTAATTTCTTTTTTAATTTTTGTTAATAATTTCACTGTAAATTTATCAATTCTTTTCAAAACTGGCAGAGAGGCATAACTTTAGACTAAGAACATTATTTTATGTACTATTTTACAATTTGTTGTAGGGGGCGCCACGTGAATCATTCCTGATGATGAAATCGACTGGTAACTTTTTTTGAGAAAACTTTTTAGTGATTTTGATTAGAGAATATGACGTAAACATCATTTCTACACAATATTGATACTCCTGTTCAAATACGATAATTTCATTTGTTTCCGAGAAAAACGCAGTTGAACAATTCGTAGTGTCAGAAGGGGATTTCAAATATTACTTCATTTATTAAGGGTACGTTTTGGACTGTCAGATAATTATGCTTCTCTGTAGATTTTGATAAGAATTGATAAATTTACAGTAAAATTATTAACAAAAAATAAAGAAAAAAAATTTTTTATCTAACACTTTGTATATTTTCCCACAGCAATATTTTATTAAGGCATATTGTGTCTTATGGTCATATTTTGGTCTAAATAACCCGCCTTTAGCCTATATCCCAATGGTTATGAATAACCCTGTATAAGGCGCCCTTCGTAGTTTGTAGCATTGTCAAGCAAAAGGTTTTCCTATCTAACTGAATTGATTTCAGTAGATCATCTGAATAACAAACAATCTGCATTCATTCCATATCCTTGCATCATATCTCAACAACTAACTCCTTTCTATGCTTGGCATCGTCCTCTCACATTTTTTTGTGTAAGTCATTAAAAACGAACTTACACGGAACTGAATCATCATGAAGTGAACTGACACATTTTATATAAAAAAATTTTAACTTCAAAATTGACAATCAATGACGTTACAAACGTCTAATACGTTTTTCAAAAGCGTTATTCGCAAATGACCTAACCTCAATGTAACACAATAATCAACTTTAAAAATGCGAGTCACTGAACAACAAGCGAATAAAATATGAGCAAGTAAATGTTGAATAATTACGTAGTCTTCGTTTCAAGTCACGTCATTTTCCTAATTTTTAATTTATTAATACTTCTATGTATCATGAACACGGCGAGAACGTACTGAGAAAATAAAACAAATCGGCACATAAAGTAAAACTAAGTTACCAATTTCGTTATGGTGAACTGATAAAATAATTCCATTATCGAGAGAATTCACAAATTGAAAATAAAATGTATCAAAAGCTGAAGACACTAAGCTACGTGCTTTTAATTATCCTACGTATCGAATATTAACAGAGGCCAGTGATAATTGCAGATTCGCGAACAACACCTATATACACGAGTTTCGCCTTATTGAGGTTCATCAGTGTAGATACACTGTTTACGTTTACATTTCTAGTAATACTATTGATTTCATTCTTTTTATTTATGCCAATGCGAAATAATTATGAAGTTAATAGATGCTAATGAACTTCCAAATGTCGATCGATTCTTTATAATCAATAGTAATTGAGTTCCTCGAAATTGTAGGCTTTAGGATGGTTTACGAATATTATTTAAAACGCTCTGGTATTACGTGTATCAATGTTGTTTTCATTATTTTTTATCTTAACTTATTTTCAATTAGCACTCAACTTATGACGTAATACATTTTATCTTTTGCATTCTGAACCTTCAAAATTCTTTCAAATCAGCATTGTCGTTATTCCGCATATCTCTTGCTTGAATTTTCGCTTACTTTCTGTATTACAAGATTGTCATCGTACGTCAATACAATTTAATAGGTTAAATTATTGTTGTATAAATATGTTATCTCGGTAATAATAAACGATATAAAGGAGTGCCAACACCATTTAAAGGTTTTAATGCTACGTGCACTGTTTGTTTTCGTTAATCAAGCAACTCATATTGAGTGTTTCCTTTCTTTTATTAGTTCTCAGTGGAGGGTGTACAAAAATTAGAAAGTTTTCCATAAACACAAATAAAGTGATTGCAACTTTGTCATAAATATTTTTATCGCCGTCAACAAATACAAGAATTGTCGTTCTGGTGTTCCGAAGTACAGCGACATCAAAGCATTTACAATTTTATATAAAACTCGTCGATACTACGACTAGAACCCTTAACTGAATATTAATCAAAATAGAATATTTTGCTGAGGGGGCAAATCACAGCTGCCGCAGAAGCACAGTCGTTAAAAACCCCACGATTATTACTGTAAAATTTACACGCACTAAATACCCACCATTTACTCCTATATCTATCTTTTTTGTTCAATTAATGTTCGAAATGTCAAACAGATTAATTGGAATTTCTCGATAAAAAAAGCCGTTGAATAAATTCGTTTAAAGTTACACCACTTTTCAATTAGACACGATATCAAATCTTTTTTTTAATTATGTATATAGTTCATCTTTAAATAAAGTAAACTGATGCAGGGTAATCACACAATTTAAAAAGCGGTTTCTTTTTGAACGTTTGATGATCGATATCAAACTATTTTCCTCTACAGATATTAGAATTATTTTATATTTTAATGGAACGTGCAAATTCAATTTCCACATGAGAAATGGAAAAAAATGAATTTTCGAGTAGGTAAGTACATAATTCGACAGTCAAATAAATTGCAAAAGTTTTATTAAAATTTTATATACATCTATGCTTAAAATGTCTGTATAATGTTCAAAAAAATAACATAAATAAAGTGTACAAAAATATAAAACAAATTCTTAAAGCATTGCTTTTTTTCTGTTTTTTAGGTTCTTATATTTTATATCTTCTGTTTACAATGGGGTTAGGTAGCTGAAAAAACTTTCAGATCTGGTAACCAATGCACCGTTTTGTATTCAGATAGTACGTATGTAAACGAGTCGAAAAAGTCCGGACACACATTTTTCTGGCCCTCTTGCGGTGTTGATGACGTAATCACTATGGCTGCCAAATTTTTGTGATGGGATTCTACATTTCACTATACATTTCGGGTATTGTAGTGATTATTATTCAGGAAAAAACACGGTTTCCAAAGGTATATTTTATATAGGTATAAAAGGTTTGTCATTACTCCGGCTTCGGTTTCTAGTGCCTTTGTAGAAATTGTCAGCATAAAATGTTTAGTATTCATTTCTATTAAAAAGCTGCATATTTTTAAAAAAAGTGTTTTACAGGGTGCTTAGTTTTCGCTGGGCAGCATAAAGTTATACTTTGTTAAATAGAAACGCATTGAGTTCTTTATTCTTTTCGATGTAGTATCTCCATAAATGTAGGTGTTAGGAGAAAAAATTACTAGTGCAAATCGATAGAGAATTAAAAAATACATTAGAAACAGTTAAAAAATCGAGAGTGCCATTAAAAAAACTGAGTTTCAGCAAAAAACACAAACCCAGTTATACAGTGTTTCCCAATCCGAGTAGTATTGTATGGGTATCTTTGTTATTAATAAAGATAAGGAAGGGCAATATTGTACAGCTTTTAATGGCGATGCCGATAATTCCGATCCGTTCTGAAGACATCCGCAAAAAAACGAAAAATGCTATTTTCGAAAATATCAATACCTATTGTAAAAAAGTTCGTACCAACGTTTCTTCAATAATGAAGACAAACTGTATTTTATTTTTAAAAATATTATCATAAGAACAATTTTCAAGATACTGACAGCAACTTTCTTATTTTAAATGAGGGTAATATTGGATTTTTTCATAAATAACATTTACTTTTTTTTGCTTTCAATGATATGTCACACATATGTTTGAAATAAAAGATCTTGACAAGCTGGTTATTTTCACTAAACAATATGACATGTTTTGCACTTACATCGAATCTCACACAAATGCTAGCTTTGCTGCTCATGTATACTAAAATAATTCACCAGAAAGACGACAACCAAATTGCAGAATAATTACTAAACTAGACCGAAATATGCTGCAGTATGGATCATTAAGAAAACCTAAACGCAAAACAATTTTAAATGACAAAGAAAAGGAACTACCACTGACGTGCGTATAGCAGCAAATCCGAAGGGAAATGGAAATTCTACTTAATATTAAAAATCTAAAACGTCTACAATTTAAAAAAACATATTAAGTTCATCCCGGAACTGCCTTAGAAGATTTGCTAGACGAGGTGACTTTGGCAGAAATCTTTGATATATGGTACCAACAAGATGATGTACATTATCCTAGGTATGTTATTAACTGTCTGAATATTTGACCAAAAACCAGAACTACATTGTTATTTATTCAGTTTTCCTTATTAAGCGTTTGGTTTGCTACACTTGCATTCCAACACAATTAACAAATATATATATATATATATATATATATATATATATATATATATATATATATTGAGACGACAAAGCGACTTGAGCTCACCTAGTGGTAGAATTTTGAACCGTCGAGTGTGAGACAGCTGTTCTTTGTTTATGGGTTTATCATTGTTTTGTGGACTAAGTTTGTGTAACTTTTAACGTTATTTTTTTTATTATTATTCGAAATTAATTATGAATAACAACAAAAAACGTTCTGCAAGAAGTAATATTTATTGTAGTGTACCTCAATGCACATCATATTACTCTGAAAACCGTTCTTTTCATATTTTCCCAGCTGATGTCCTTTCTTTCTTGATCGCTCAGTGTCAAACTACATTTCCTTTCTTTTATGTGACAATAATTTTTTAGAGGTTCCACCGCAGTTATTTCTTTTTCTTTATTCTTACCCCAAGATTGTTCTATTTCCGTTGGACTCAAATACTCCAGTTCATTTCTGTTATAAAATGTCGTATTTAAATAAATAATAGTTTTGCAGTTTACGTGATACTAAAGACTTACCATTTATATAAAGTAATACTGCAACAATGTGTTTGCATTTACCCCCATTACCAGCTTTACATGAGCAATTTGTAATAATTTTCTTGGGATGCACCTGTGAAAAATGTAACTTTTCCACACGTGTATATTTTCAATATAAGTACTTACTTAAATCTATTTGAATTTTTATTTTATGTGGTGCGGCGTTTATTTTTGATGATTGCAAACAAATGGCTAACACATCTTTATCATTTTGATTTAGACCACACAATAAAATATGTCTTGCATTAAGAACAGCTTCTCCTTCTTGTAATGGTCTTAATCCAACTTCAATGTAATTTAAAATATCCGATAATGTTATTAATGGCATTTTAAGTAGATACTAAACACCATACTAAACACAAAGAAGTAAATCAGCTGTCTCATTATCTGACAGCCATCGCGATTTTTGTGCTGCCATCTATATTTACTTTGTTTCCCGAATATATATATATATATATATATATATATATATATATATATCAAAATTGGAAGAAAAAAACGCACCTTGGTTTATAATAATGTCAACTAGCATTTTTAACCGCTGTCGGTTATGTTTATCCAACAATAGTCACCACAGTTGCTGTAAATATTGGAAAAATTAATAATAAATTGAATGATGAAATAGTAATTATGTCTAGTTGTAATGTTTCTTACAATCTGTTGATTTTCATTTCTTGGTTCGTTATAAAATATTAAAATGTCAAAATATTTTATTCCAATATATGATATCGTCGTATGTTAAAAAAATGCCACATTGGGGTTATAGTGCCAAAGTAATCACAAAAAGCGGTTCTACGTATCTGCAAAAGATATAACCAATAGAAAGTTGGGAAGGCGTGTGTATCAAATACAGTCAATGTCACAACATTAGTCAATTGAATACTTCAGTTAGTCGTAAGTCATCCACGTGGAGGTTTTGGTGCAACTGATCATTATTTAACTTTAAAAATAGTGCATTTTGAAACTGTTCAGGTACGTTTTACATTTATTTATGTAATTTGCTAAACTATGAGTCTACATTGAGCAGTCAAGAGCTTTAAAACTTTTTAATTTATATTTTATAACCGCAAATATAAAGCTTATTTCGTACTATTATCGATAAAACTCCCACGGTTTTAGAAAAGGAACACTCTTCACAAACCGATTATCAGAAAATTGTTCGTGAGTTTCTAGAACATTTGCCGAAGGTAGAGTCACATTACTGTAGATCATCAAGTCGAAAACTTTATTTGGAATCAATATGGAATAAGCACTTTAAGCACTTATATGCCGTAATCCGTGAAACCTGTGAACAAGAAAGTAGAAGGGTATGTTCCTGGAGAACATTCATGAAACTGATCAATTCTACAGTGTGTCCACGGATGGGGTATCCTATAGGTGAAAAATGTTTGTTCTGAAACCCCATAAAATGAAATAAAATTCAAGTTTTTGAAAATCCGTCTCAATTTATTGCCAGTTTTATGAAAACCGTATGAATTTTTGCACCAAGTTCGAAAATAATGTATTAATCTAGTGAGTGACGTTTACGATGTACCAAGTAACTGTCAAATTTTATAAATAATTTTCAAATTGTCATTTTTTAATAAATGTTTAACAACAATGTTAACTATTCAAGAATTATAATAACTATCAAAAATAACAATAGAGAATAATAATGTAAGAAACACTAAGAGTAAACAAAAACATCTATTCAATATATCCTCCCCAGCTTTAAAACATCTCTCAATTCTTTTTTTAAATTCTTTGTAAGTATTTCGCAGCATTTCTGGGGTAATTTTGTTAACGGCATCAATGATAGCTCGTTTCAAGTCTTCAATATTATGGTTTAAATTATTTGCGTAAACTTTTTGTTTAAGTAGTCCCATAAAAAAAATCTAAAATAGTTAAATCGGGGGATCGGAGCGGAAAAAATATTGGTCCAGAACGTCCTATCCATCGCCCAGGAAAATATTCATCCAGCCATCCTATAATTAGTAAAGTCGAATGTGACGAACATCCATCATGTTGAAAGTACATTTTACGCCTTTGCTCCAAGGGAAGATCATCTAATTCAGGTATTAAGAAGTCCAGCAAATACAAATATACCTCCTGATTTAATGTATCTTCCAGAAAATACGGTCCGATTATTCGATCCGTTAAAACCGCACACCAAACATTAACTTTTTCAGCAAATTACAGTTTAACCTGAAGTTAGGGTTTTCACTAGTCAATATCCAATTTTGGGAATAAACGACTCTGTTTGTTGTAAACGTTGCTTCATCAGAAAACAAAATATTATTGTTTGTGAAAGAATCGGTAATGCATAAGTTTTTCACCAATCATTGCACAAAAATCTAACCTTGCGTCATAATCATAATCTTTTAAGGTATGAATAAATTTCGGTTTGAATGAATGAATTTTGTTTTGCTTAAATATTTTCTGTAAGTGGCTCTTGCTAAAACCAACCCCTACTGATCTTTTTCGTAGACTCAACTTCCCCAAAACCATAACACTTAATAAGATATACTCTTTGTTGAATAGTTAACCTTATTGTCAAATATTTATTAAAGAATGACAATTTGAAAATTATTTATTAATGTTGACAGTTACTTGGTACATCGTAAACGTCACTCACTAGATTAATACGTTATTTTCCAACTTATTGCAAAAATTCATACGGTTTTCATAAAACTGGCTATAAAATGAGACGGGTTTTGAAAAATTTGAATTTTATTTCATTTTATGGGGTTCCAGAACAAGCAAAACCTTTTATCAAGAATGACATTTTTCACGAAAACTAATATTTAAACATTTTTCACCTATAGGATACCCCATCAGTGGACACACTGTATGAATCTCGAAAGGACCAATGTAATAATGATGCACAAAAATGGAAATTTAGATGACAATCTTTACGAAGCACACATCACTAGAAAAAATCAAGCAAAAAGAAGAATAAAGTCAAAGAATCTGCAACCTCCTCTGGCGATGAAAACATCTGCGTTTATACTGTAGATCTCCAGGCGGTTTTATTGTGTCCACGTTTACAGGCATCATCAATTTACTTCAAAACCAAGTTAAAGGTTCACAACCTGACATTCTACAAGTTGAATGATAAAGATGTATCTTGCTTTTTATGGCATGAGGTCAATGAAGGTTTAGAAAGCGATATTTTTGCTTCAGTTATAGTGAAGTTCCTTTTAGGTGAAATCGAGAAGCACCAACCTTCAAAAATTGTAATATGGAGCGATCAAAATCGAAATAGTAAGTTATCAAGTTGTCTCCTCAAGTTTTCTGTAAAGAATAATATAACGATAGAACAAAATATTTGGAAGTGGGCCATACCCAGATGGAGGTTTACTTCATTCATAACACTATAGAAAGGAAGTTAGGACGAAAACGGGACGTTTTTATTCCTGCTGACTATATACATATTATTAGATCAGCCAGAAAAAAGTCATCGCCATACAATGTCATTACATTCACATATCAAGATTTCTTTAAATATGACTCAACAATTTATACCAGTATTCGACTTGGTTCTAAACCTGGAGATCCGTGTGTGACTGACATTTGTGCACTACAGTACTTGCCAGAAGCCATTCGGTACAAACTGAACTTAACAGATATGTGGACATATATACCCAAACGTCCCTCACGGAAATCTTACCCTGCCGAACATACACCGTTATATAATTCACTGCAAGAACTCAAATTGTTAATGCCTGCAGACTATTGTGAATAAAAGCCTGGATCTTCTTACTTACTTAAATTTATTTATTGTTAATACCCTCTTATTTTTAACTAAATAACATTATTCAATATTCGACATGATACATTTTTTATACACCCTCCATTCCGCTACAAAAACAACATCTACACACACAAGAAAAAAACAGTGTTGCCGAATCTTATAAATTTCTAGATATCAATGTACATTTCTAACAACTATCATACTTTTTATAACACTTTAACCCATCCAAATTGTACTTCATTTAAAGAATGTGTTCATTTGGATTCAGCTTCATACACAAAAAATGTTCGATTTAGTGATTACACTGATTACTTTGTTCAACCATGCTTGGCTATAGTTTTTGTTTTTAAGAGGTTTTAATTAGTTTTTAAAGGGTTTAATTAGTCACTATATGTACTTACTAATTTAATAAAAGAAAAAAAACAATTTAAGTGTTTTTCATTAAAAATGAAATGGAAAAATATCTTATGTTAGATGAAATTAGCCAATTTTTAGAATCAATACGTCGTATGTAAACATAACTCAGGAATACAATAACTGTTCATAACCAACTGTTATTCACAATAAAAGTGTTTTCTCCTTAATTATAATTACTTACAATGCCTGAGTTATATAGAGAAATGTAGAATCCCATCACAAAAATTTGCAGGCCATATTGATTACGTCATCAACGCCGTTAGAAATTTAGACTGGTTTACCCATGTACTATCTGAATCCAAAGGAGCCCATTGATTACCAGGCTTGAATATCTATAGTATCTATAAAACTAAAGTTTATTTGTTTGACGGAGCATCACGTGGTAACTACTATAGTTAAAATAAGTTAAGCTTGCAAATATACTTTATTATAATAATTTAGTATAATGTTCTGTTTCTCTTTTTCATGTGAGCTAAAAAAAACATATTAATAACATGTTACTATATGCGACCCTAATAATCGTATGTCGATACTTAGTTAATATTTTGACATTTCCATTTTGACGTTTTGTTTTGATTGTTGGTTATATCAATTGTATGTGGTTAGCAATGGTTGTGTCGTTATATTTTATGTTCTTATTTACCTTCTATAATGTTTACACACTTAATCAATATTATTACATATAAATACTAAGGTGGGTAAAGGTTGGCATGTTTAGGTTTTAGTGGTTTTCCTGAACCTTGAAGCAAATGCTTTGCCAAGACGAACCAATCCACAATTGCACGCGGTTTCGTCATCGTATTTTACAGGTACACTTTATACCTACATCACAATACAATAATAAAAATGAACCATACGAATAAATAAAGAATACGTAAATGTACTATACTTACATATTATGGATAATACAGAAACCTGTATAAAAAGATCATACTAACATCGACGTACGTTTATGAAAATTAATTCAGGCAGTTATTCAGAATGAGTCATGAGCAACTTTATATGATTTTAACTATAAACCGATCTGTATGACATTTTCTATGTGTTTTGAGATCGGCCCTGATTACACAAGCTGAGATATTAATGTTAAGCTTATGGAAAAATAAAAAATTCTATTGTGCGTCTAAGCGAAGTCCACTGGTTCCGTTAGTTTTGGTATAATTTTCCTTTTTCTATATATGAGGATATCACACTTACTTAAGTTTGCATTTTTTGTATAAAGTAATAATATGAATTAATACGAATATATTTAATTCAGCATAGTGCTCTTGTCTCAAATCAGTGTCAAAGCCTTTATATGTGACCTTAATTTGCAATGAAAAACAATGCACAGTGTAAAACTTTAATATGTTAAGTATCATGTGGTAACAAAACAGTAATCAACTTTGTCGACAGGTATGTAAAAGCAGTTACATAAGTCGATCCTTCGATAATTATAGCCAACATAAGCGTTGGCAAAAATAAAAATCTCGAGTCGCCTGCTGTAAATTCGCAAGAGTTTCAAAAATTTAACAGGTGGCGCGCTATAACGGTTAGTGACAACTTTTACCCTCCTATCTCTTACTGCAGTAAATAATTTTTTGTAAATTCTCAATTCATTTTTGGTCGAAAAAGTAGTAACATTTTATGGTGCTAAAATAAACGATCTTGAAGATATTTGCTTCTAAACAAAAGTCTGCAAGTATACTGACATATTATAAATTATTATGTGCAGTACAATTTGCCCGTCGGCGATTTGCTAAACAATTTGCTTCAATCCATACTATTAATTCGATTTTGAAAAAAGCTTATGCGTAAATTGTTCAAGAAGTAATGCAAACTATTTTAAAGGCATTTTTGATTTATTGCAAATTTTTAATTTTTATTTTAAACTTTCAACACCCTGTATCTCAGCAACTAAGCCGTTTAAGGGTTCATGTTCCTATATCAAAATTCACCGATTTACGAGACCTCTCTGGGGTAGAGCGTTGTCGGTTGAATACAGCAACACCCTGTATATCTTGTATGACATGTTAGTAGAAGAGAGTTTCTGTGTACAGCACATAGAAAGAATATAGTAGATTGCAGTTTTAATAGCTATTTATGTAACTAGTGTCGAGTCACGAAAACTGACTTTTCCTGACTAGTCACGAAAGTAATTTTCAAATTTTTATACAAACTGTCTCCTAAACAACGCCACAAGTAAATTTTCATTCTGAATTCAACGTTGTATTTTAAATTGTTGTACGTTGTATGTTTTCAAGGCACATATGATTAGTCATAATGCTTTTGTTGTAAATTAAGCCACCGGGACCCTAATAATTTGGTGTCGTCAAACATTTTCACTTTTTTTCTTAACACATGTTTCATAAAAGTAAATTTAATATACATCGTTGAATTCATAATAAAAAACTACAAAATAATAAACAAAAAATGGTATTTTATAAGGACGTAAAATAAAATATGTAGGACGATTTGGCAAAAACAGAGTCCGTGCATCATACATTATTTTTTATTCGACTGTATAAAATTTTTTTAAAAATCCAAGAAAAATATTAAATGACGCTCCAAATTAATCAAGTTGCCATAATAATTTCATTGTAATCGGGATGCCTTGAAATTTTTTATATAGGTTCTAATTCACATAATTAGTAATTATTATTTTCAAGCTTGAATAGTTAATTAATTATTATCACCATATTCGTCTGGATAATTGGTTAATGTTTAAAATAATATAGAAATAAACAATTTAGTTATTTTAATAATTTTTGTCGAGCGAAAAAATTTTCGGTTTAGGACAACAATACGTTGCCTTAGCTACTATAATGTTTAATGAAAAGATCATCAATGATAAAATTGAATAAAAAAACTTGATTGCCACTTAAAAAAATTACTACTGCATACTAAAGTATGAATTTAACTAACTTATGAATTTCTGTTTTTAACATGCTGACATTGTAAACAATATTATTAATTTTTTAACTATTCTTGGATGCCAGTTTTTTTAATGGGTACCATTATTGAACATTATCCATCATAATTACTAAAAGTTTTCCAAGATCTTTTTTTTTAACCCAGTATAAGAAATCATCCAGTTCATTTCAACATGAGAGTCTGCATCTTTCCGACCAAAAAGGGAGTTCTGCACCAACGTGAAAGACAATGTACTATTTTGCTCCACCAGTTATATTATTTTTTAAACGTTGGTCTTGGCTTAATCGATCCATGATACCACCTTGAAAATCAAAGTTTTCATGAAGGAAAACGAACAGAAATAAATAGTCTTTTTTAGCTTGCATCTTGCATGTATTTTAAAAAAATACTACACACTTTAATATGTGGCACATCTATTAATAAACCCTGACGAGGATCGTCTTATATTGAAACTTAATTATTTTTACAATATTTCGCAAATACTTTCTTTTAAGTGAATATACGAAAAATCTATAATATTAAGTTATCTTTTGGGAAATTAAAGAAATTAAGTTTTCTCTTTATTCTCCAATGGTTCGTTAGAGCTACCGCATTCGAATTGAGATTCAGAAATGCTAAATGTATCAACGACTAGTAACGCTCTTCAGTGGGTTTTCAATAGTTTCTGCAAGATTGCGTTCACATACTACGATTCCAAATAAAAAATTGAATAATACCCAAGAATGTGCAAATCATTATTTAACCTAAAATTTCATCAGTTTCAAAAGAAACCTTACCTTATTTTAGTTTTTAATAATTCACCTAGAACACTCAATTAAACAAATCAATTAAATAAAACAGCTTAAGAACACACTAGCACACCATTTCAAAACTTATTGTATGTTGTTGGTTGCCTTCTGTGATATATCAAAAAATACGATTCCAGTTGCCGGAAGTAATACATAAGTTGATTGAAAACTTTGCAACAATTTACGTTTTCTTTAAGTCAAAACGTACGCGCGTTTTCATGTTCACATATAGACTAATATAACTCCAAAAACAGTATTTTCTGCCTCGAGGTCTAATTTTTGGTCGACTACTATACCTACTTTCCTTATAGGTAAATGTACCTATGCGAGAAATATACGATCTTGTACATAGCTTCCAATTAAATTTATTCTATTAATGCCAAAGGTATGTATGTTTAACAACAAAATAAAACAGAAATTTGAATTTCACTACTGACAAAAATCAAAAATGATGGAAAGCTTTAGATATAATATAATAAACATCAACTTCTATAAATGTTTTTCTTAATCAATGATGATAAAACATTGTGCTCGACTGTTACCTTATCGGCAGAAAAGGAAGTGGATTATCAAAAATAAAAACTAAGCGAAATCTAAGAAAGGAAATGCAATATCGTGTTGCATATAGTTATATAACCTTGAAAGGAATTTCCAGATATAACCATCATATAAGTGTAAGTACTTTTAACCGATTTCTAGTTTAATGTATATTCGTCAATGTATATTAGTTTTGTATTTAAACATACTCGTTATAAGATGACATCAAAATGCTTGTCAGTAAAGTAGAATATAATTATTAATCACAATAATATAATCTTCTAGAGTAAATAATTGGTGACAACGAAACAGCTCGGTCGCCTTAGCCCCCCTAGCACTACAAAAACATAATTTTTTTGACAATTGTACACCAAAGGGACAGCTAGCACAGGCTAGCACAATTTTGTGCAACGCTAGCACACTTAAGGTTTGAAAGTGGTGGTGGGGTGGCTAAGGTGACCTCAGACTCCCCACGAGTTTCGAATTTTTGATGTTTACACATAAAAGAGAATAGCTAGCACAGGCTACCACAACTTTGCTCAACATTAGCAACCTTTAATAACGGAGTGTCTGAGAGTTGAATCCAGGAAACCACCACCCCCCCCCCTCTCCACAAGAAAATTTTGAACTTTTGACGTTTGAACATTAAAGAGCTGGGTTAGCACAGGCTAGCACAACTAAAAATAATGTTAGCACACCTATAATACACGTTTATTGAGGTTTGAATGTGGAGGGGCTAAGGCGAAAGTTTTACGTTTTTCGTAAAGAACGGAGCTAGCAAAGGCTAGCACATATAAAATTAACGCTTACAAACTTTTAATAACGGAGTTATTCAGGGCTGACTTCTTAGATTCACCCTCCAGAATAACTGAGTAATTAAAAGTTAAATTTATAGAAGCCAAGCTCCCCCCACACCCACCCCAACAACAAAATTTCCAACTTTTGACGTTTTAACATTAAAGAGCTGAGCTAGCACAGGCTAGCACAACTAAAAATAATGTTAACACACCTATAATAACACGTTTATTGAGGTTTGAATGTGGAGGGGCTAAGGCGACATTTTTACGTTTTTTCATTAAAGAACTGAGCTAGCAAAGGCTAGCACAAATAAAATTAACGTTTGCACATTTTTAATAACGGAGTTATTGAGGGGCTGGCTTCCTAGATTCACCCTCCAGAATAAAGAAGTTATTGAAGGTTGTATCTATGGAAGCCAGCCCCCCCTCCTACAACAAAATTTCGAACTTTTGACGTTTTAACATTAAAGAACTGAGCTAGCAAAGACTATCACAAATACAATTAATGCTAGCATATTTTTAATAACGGAGTAATTAAGGATTGAATCTACCAACGCAGTTACCCCACAAGAAAATTTGGAACTTTTGACGTTTAAACACTAAAGAGCTGAGCTAGCACAGGCTAGCACAACTAAAAATAATGTTAGCACACCTATAATAACACGTTTATTGAGGTTTGAATGCGGAGGGGCTAAGGCGATATTATTACGTTTTTTCAATAAACAACTGAGCTAGCAAAGGCTAGCACAAATAAAATTAACGCTTGCACACTTTTAATAACGGAGTTATTGAGGGCTGGCTTCCTAGATTCATTCTCCAGAATAACGGGTTATTGAAGGTTGAATCTATGGTGAGGCAGCCTCCCCCTCCCCAAATATAACAGAACGTTTACAGTACAAGGACCATTTCAATTTCGGGATTTGAGATCAAGAAATCATTTACCGATTCTATATTTTCCATTTACTCTCCATCTGACTCGCCTTCTGATAGTTGTCATCCTTATATGGTACAGGGTTGACTACAATATAAAAAGTATTAACATAGATTTTGGTAAATTATACTTTATTTTAAAAGTAACATCCAAAAAAAATGAACAAGATTTTGCGAAAAAATTATACATCGTTACAATCAGTGCACACGACTTTGAAATGTTCTGGACACGCCCAATTATTACATTTCCCACAAATCTTCGGGTCGTCTTATTTCTGCTTCTGTCACACTTGTAGCATCTTCTACGTAATCCGAATTTTGCTGTAGCCTCCTCCATCAACGGTTTTGGAGAACGCCAACAAACAACCTTCCTCTTCTTCGAATTTCTAGTGGAAGAACTGTTTAAAAGCTTTTCAATTTGGAGTTTTATTAAGTTCCAACTGATTGTTTTGAAGTAAATTAGCACAGTGATACTTATAAATGTAGAAAGCGTTGATGGCGGATATGTTCAAGAGATTGTACAACAGTACCATTGGCCACGTTCTTGTAGTACGGGCTGTGTCATTCTTTTGACAAAGCTGTTCGAGTAGATCTACACCTACTTTAGTCTTATTATAAAATGTGTTCACTTGAGGTTTCGCTTTTTCCCTGATTGAACTGTCGATCAAAAACAAAATGCATTGTAGTCAAGACAATTATTGCTTTGTTTTTCTTAGGGCAATAAGGTACCAAAGTGTAGCTTCTTGATAACCAAATACCGAATAATGTTTTCTGCTTTTCCTTGCCAAAAAATGTCGGAAAATTTTACGTTTGTTTTGCCGAACTGTTGCAACATAAATTAACTTCTTGCTTTTTAATTGAGAAACAAGCTTGAGAACCAATTGTCGCCGGTTATATTCCGATTTGATCCACTGACTGGTTTTATTAATTCAAAACAATATCTTCTGCAGAATTGCTAATTGCCGTCTGGTTGTTTTCCAACGTACGGAACAATCTAATCAGTAATTAGCATAGCGCGAACATTTTTAGGCCGAAATTTGCCTGCTTACTTGGGATGTACTGTTTAAATGAACAGTTGACCTTAAAGGTTACTAACTGTTCATCAACAATAAGATATTCACTAGGGGTAAAATATTTTTTTAAAATTTGCTAAAAACAATTTTATCACTTTGCGGCTTGAAGCCTGTTTATTGGTTGTTCTTCTTTGTACTATGTCATTAATGGTGTCAAACCTTATTAATCTCAAAATAAACTTAAAATCTCTTTTCGCTCATCGTTAAGTAACATGATTCCCATCCGTTACCTTTTGAGTTATACCACAATTTTCGGACATCCTTCCTTGAACATCTCAACGAACCGATGAGGCATAACAGACCACAAGAGTTTTGTGTACCATTTCAACCAGTTATTGGGATCTCTGGTGGGACCCTCATTACGTTTAGTTGACATTACTGGTGAAGATTACTGGAAAAAAAAAAACAAATTTCCAAGTCATATTAACTCAACATATTTTCTATAATGAATGCTATGGAAAGTGCTGGTACTAATAATTGAAAATATAATCAAAATGTAGATACAACTAATTGTTAAATAATTACTTATCAAAATACTTTTTCAATTTTGGGTCAAACACAGAGCTATAAAAGCACCCAAATGAGATCTTTATAGAAATTTGAGTTCTTTTATAGAAATAGAACAATTTTTATTCGAACAGGTGGTAACACTGATAACGTCCAAGCTGTCATTACGTTCAGTGTGCATTAATTTAAATCATAATTAATGATCAGTAGATTTATTTATCTACTTATTTTTATTTCCAGCAAATTTTTTTAATGAAACATATGATAAATGTACTAATTAAACTTAAACTAGCTTTTAAACCAAAGTTTAATGAAAATATTGCCACCTTAGCAATTACACTTCAAAATTCCCTAAATTTAAAACTCGCAAAATTTTATTTTAAAATCAATCTGAAAAAGCCCAAAATAGAAAAAATAGTATAAAGAATTCGTTTCAGAAGGCATTTTAGCGACTCGTACTTTCGAAAACTCCCCGCTTCGCGGCTCGTTTTCCAAACTGTACTCATCTTATAAAATGCGTCTACTGATACCAGTTCTTTAATATACTATTATTTATTTACTTACTTTAATCGTAACGCAATTACGCGCCTAAATGACTATTGTCACCCAATGCAATATAGACTACAGTAATTCTAGTGCACACCGAAACAAAGTAAGGTATTCACACTGTTATCAAACAGACGTAGAAAGGTACTACGAATGTCACAGGTCAGATCATAACCAATTAGTATAATAATATTTCGGTGGGGATGATGCCTAACGGGGGGTTCTTTTTTCTACAGTACTACTTCATCTCGGTATTGAACGTAACTTTCTTCATTCTCAAAAACTTTCCTTGCAGTTTATTTTTTAATATTCAAAAATATAAGGGTCTCATGGGTTGATATATCCCGATGTACTTACATGTAACTCAGGTAAACGTCACTGTGAACGTCAAGAGTTAAATTACAAAATGATATGGGATGAAATATTGAAAATATGCTATGTCAAAATAATACTTCTCTTACATGTTTAAATGAAATTATTAGAGATTCCTATTGTGGTCATTATAGTACTACCTTAGCATAATCAACCCACAGCAGCGTATCTTGGTCTCCTAATCCAATTATGCAAATGACCGTTACATCTGTACATGATTGATGTATTGAAAACAAATTAAATTGATTATTTAACAAAACGTAGATTTAGATTTATTTACCTACATTTTGTTTAGTCTCTGTTCAGTTCTGTAGTAAACGTTTTCAGTCAGATTATAGTAATTGTATCATGTCGTTATTACATGTTTTTCTTGTTCCAATACATTCGGGGATTGGAGAGCATTCAGCTACGGGGAGCATTAATCCAGGGTATTTATTTTCAATGTAATTCAAATTTCGCGCGCAGTATAGCCGCATTTAGGTTGCCATCATTAGTTTGCGTAAAAGTTTTAAGTTGAAAAAAAAATTTAAAAAAAGTATTTGAGACAAAATTTGGATTTCTCTGGCAATGAAAGGAATCAAGTATATTAAACAAATACTAATTATAACTGTGGACGTACACATCCTCAAACTGAAACCCTGAAGACGGTCTTTAAGAAAGCTAGAAAGCACTAGCGTGAGTGAGACCCGATTTCAATAAGTTTTAGGTGGGTCAATTTTTTAAAAACCTGAAAAAGGTATGGTACCTTATGAATCTACTCCTGACAGCATATTGACGGGGAGTTAACCGTAGTGAAACTAGTGACAGTGCTTCCATTTCCACTACTGGAAAGAAACAAGTTTCATAAAGTGCGTCAGCTGAAAGAGTTGAAGTGCTGACGTTGATGGGAGGTATTATGGCATCTGCACAAAGTCTACACCCTGGTCTTCCAAGAATCAGGAATTTAAAAATTTTGTACCTGATGGTCCAATTTCAAGTCTAGAGTTGGGAAACAAGTCTGGTTGGATGACTGTTAGTGGTGATTCAATTCAACCTTCCAAAACTGTTTGTAAATATTTCGAAAATCTATCCAGGCTAATGGCTCTTTTGGCTTGATAGATTATGCCCAAAGTATAATCAGATCTGCACTATTATATATATTAAATCGATACGCAAAGTTTTATAAAAATCTGAACGACGGTTTTCTTGACATTTTATTGGAGTAAAAATCAGATACGTTGTAGGAAAAAATCTACATTTATGAAGAAAATGTTTACCGTGAAACAATTTGTAAAATGGAATTAAACATTTCAGTATCGGCCAACAAAAATTAAATGTATCTAACTGCCAAGCCGTTACACGACTACTACACTACGTCAGTACGCCGGACAAAACGAGGTATCGCGCTCCCGAGTTCCTTAAGACAAATTGAAAATTCTCACTGTCTCTGTTTTAGAAAAAATGGTTAAAAAAAAGCTATATATAATAGAATTTCCAACAAATTTCCTTCCTCAACTTTTTGTACAATTGATATTGGTAGAGATATTGTTCCAACAATTAGTGTGATGTGATTTTTATATCTCAGTAATTAGTTATCGAATTAAAAAACAGTTTAAACAAAAGTTGTGTAAAATTAAATTACAAACAACATGTATTTGAAACAAAAATGTGTAAATGAATATTTTTTCTAAATATTTAAAAAATTCGGAAATCTGTGTAGGTTAACGGGTGTTTTGGCTAGATAGATTATACCCAAAATCTAATCAGATCTGCGGAATTATAAATTTGTCCATGTTGAATTGTAAGATTTTAAAGGACAAAGTAAGCTGTGATTTATTTGTAATAAAAGACTTTTTCCGAGGAATGTATTTCCTTAAAGATTACTTTATTATACGTTGTAGAGCATTCCTGAAATACGTGTCTGTTATTCTCTGTTATGGATTTTTTAGAAGTAATTGTGTGGGGTAAGCGGACAAGTTCCACTAAATTCCCAAATAATTGACGATTCTGACTATGAGACGTCAATGACTATAGAAACGCTATTCGAAGTTCCGAAGAATGTGTACAGAGAAACGACAGAACAATCTAATGACATTAGGTCATCAATCCCGATTGTGGCTACTGATATATCAGACCCACATCATGCTATTGATGCGAATTAGATACTGAAGTAGTAGCTGGATCGTCCCAAAATGGTCCCTCACCTACCCTGAATAATTCATCAGCTGGATCGTCTATTGCAAAACTATTTGGTTTGCTTCTAACGGTAAAAAATTAAGCAAGACGCTAGCGTACCTGCACATAATCAGCACTCCTGTAAAGGATGCCTTAGGAACTAAAAGAAGTTAAAAAAATTAAAGAAGAGAATAAAGAGGAAATCGGAAGAGAACAGAGGAAGATGCAAAAAGGAAAGCTGAATTACTGAAAAATTCAAAAAAGCAAAAGAAGGAAATCCAAAAAAAAAACAAAAACCGGAATATGTAAGAAAAAAAAATTTGATGATAACAAATAATCCTCAGATTCCTCAATTTCAATCAGTTACGTGGAAGAAGATAATATGATGATTACGTCGGAGACATACAAAAAATTTGTTTAATAACGAATCCGGTAAAGATGAAATTTTGTATCCTGCTCCTAATGTTGAAAATGGGCCCATGCTTAATGTACTAGTGTGACTACATTACATTAGGTAAGTTTTTTAAATAATCCAGTAGGTAACGTAAAGAATCCTTTGAATCCTAAATGTACAACGATGACTCTGAGATGAAAAACAATATATTATCAATGACATTATGATGAAACCACATGGAGAAAACACTATAATAAGCTTATTGTCGTCGTCTTACCCCTCCTTCCCTATGTATGGCGAGCGTTCAGCCATTGATTATTATAAAACTGTTCAGCTATTTGCATCAAACTTACAAACTTTTTTTTTTTTTAGCTTTTTAATTAAACCATTTTTATCTGTGTCAAAAAAATGGAAACAAACTGCTGTTTCTAGTATTTCTGAACTTTTATATCCATTGTAGCGAATGCACTCCTCTAAGTTTTTGGATTCTGAGAATGCTAACATTCTTTTAGATTTTGGAGTTTTTAGTCATATTTATCTTTTCTGATCTTTGTTATGATTCTAATTGGAATTTACCAGCAATTTTTTCTATTCTACACATACCTCAGATCTTTAGATGTTTTTGCTAATTTAAAATTAAGTAAATATTTGTGTTGGCATTAATCTACGCAGAAAATAATTACAACTTGGAATATCCAAAATAACTGATTCGAATAATTTTTTCGGTTATTTGATGGAGTACTGCGTATGTCATTACTATTATGATAAAAGCACATTTCTCGCAAATTTTTGAAGTCAGGATTTCTTATATGTATTCATTCTCTTCTGTTTTATCGTGGAAAACCAGTAAACCAGTTTGTTTCATATGGAATTGCTTGTATATACAAACGCTGTCGTATTAATTAGAAAAGGAAAGAGATTTTGAGTTGGGTGCTTATCTAACCTTTAGTAACATTCCACGAATAACAATACACCGATTGTTGTAATAAAATGAAAGTTGCTGTTAGTATCAAAATTCGCATTTCAGTCAAGATTAATTTCGCAATGTGTACGACAAACATTACTAAACACACATACATTGTATGACGTTCGAGTGAGCTAATATAATTATTGCAGCGATATTAGTATTTTAATTAATAAATTAAACGTCAATATCTCGTTCCTTGTCATAATAATTGGGTTTAGGCGAGAGAATGGGACGGATTACGTGAAGTTCGTTTCAGCGAGATTGACATTTCGTTGTTAAACCTCGCTGAGTTAAATGTTATTAATGCATGATTACAGGTTGTTTTAGTCACGCCATTGTATACGGTATGTAATATCTACTGA
Source organism: Abscondita cerata (assembly GCA_030710515.1). NCBI lineage: Eukaryota > Metazoa > Arthropoda > Insecta > Coleoptera > Lampyridae > Abscondita > Abscondita cerata. The sequence continues at coordinate 51,789 of JALBCR010000129.1, forward strand.
AAGACTGCGTTATGCAGAGTGCGTTAGAGAAAGACGCGTGCTTAATACGGATGGCATACTGTCGTGTAGCGCGAATATCAACGGGTAGCGTACGTTTACTGTTTAGCTGATAATTAGGCAGAGTAATTGAACGTACACCGAGCTCGTACGAAGCATGGCGAATGCAACCGACTTTAAGCAATTCTCTACTATTGTGTCAGGTCGGGCGACAAATCGCTACTACTTTTTAATCAAATAAAACACTCTGTATTGATAATTTCAGCTATACTTCGGCTAGCCCATATTTTTTTTTGTGAATTTAGGTATTTTTTTGTACAATAAATATTCGAGGAAAAGAGCGTTCCAACGAATTGATTCGAACGTTGAAGGCACAGTGCAATCTACAAGCAACTTGTAAAATTGCGTGTTGAATGACAAAGATAGCTAGCTATCCACCCACGGTATCGGTCCCTGCGAGCCGGCAACACCGCATCGCTATAACCGATATTGTGGCCGCATGGAATGGAGGAGAGTAAGCTCGGGTCAACTTCCCCTGAGCCCCTCCAAAGCTGACTACGTGCCGTTGTTTCTCCCACAGGCAAGTAGACAGTTGAACGCCGCGTGTAGATGAAATAACAGTCAAATCGGACGCGTTGCTTACGCACGCCGAAATTCGAGTGTGCGAAAAAAATTTTTTCAAGCTTTCATTTATTATGTTTACGTAAGAACGTGATTATTATACTGACTATCTTTATGTTTGGGATCAAATGCTGGGATACACTTCCTATAGGTATTTATCGTCAATTTATTTTTATAGTGTATATTGGTATTTTAAAAGTGTATGTGATAGAAAAATTAAAAAAAAAGGGTTTTGTTATCAGTGATTAATTATTCACGTGAAAATTTTTTTGGTGCATTTTTTTTGTGATAAGTGAATTTTCTTCGAGCATTATTGGATTTGCGCAATTTTCTAGGGAGTGAAGTCGATACAAAAATAAAAATTGTAATAAGTGTAATAATTCTATGTGTTAACGATAAGTTAAAATAATGTTGAATTTGGAACGAAATATTAATACCTAAGCGTCTATTTCGTATTTTAAAATAATTTTGCGCGATTTTTTCGGCCAAATTAAAATTGCGATTTTTTAAGGAAATTGTGCGAGCGCTTGCGATAATGAGAGTAATTGAAAATTCTCCTGCAAGTAACGCAACAGCGTTAAAGTGTTTGACTAAATCGAATTTCACGTGGATCTTGGATGTGATCTAAACATGGCCTGTTACAGGGACTGGTCGCCAGCGGGCGCCACGGCCCAACAGCAACTGTCTGTCGTGACCACGGTGTGGGGAGTCACCACGTCCAGTCAATCAGGCCCCCACAGTGCATTTTCCAATACCTCGGCACCTCCTGCGGGATCACAAGGATATGTAAACACTCTTAAACAAACTCAGCAAAATAATTACCAAGGCTACAGACAAACGGGGCCTAGGTGAGTACAATAAAAATTTTTGAATTTTCAAAAATTCAAAAAAGGCTTCGCATTTATTTAATACGGAAACGTCCGTTGAAATCTAGTCAAAACGACCCCAGGTATTCAAAAAAATATGTGTCCAATTAGGGTAGCTTGATTCTAACAAAGGTGACCTAGTGAGCGCGTGAGGGGGGCAAGAAGAGTAGAGAGAAGGGTGGAATCAGGGGCTGTCAATATAATGGGAGCGTAAGGGATGCGCGAGGTAAACGGACCAAAGAGGATTTTAGACCAGTTACCGCAAAAGTTTTCAAAATTTTCTCTCACAAAAACGAGCTGCAAAACCGCCATAAATGAAACCACTTTTTATTTAACAATAAGACAATCACAAACCTGTATACAATTCAAGTTTTTCATTAATATGTTTATATAATTCCCTAACTACACGGTAATCGGCAAAAAGGCAAATTTGTAAGCGTGTTTATTAACGCCTCGTAAGTAACGGTTTTTTAACCTCGAGGGGAGCAACTCCCTCTTAAACACGAATTCGATCAATGAAGTTCCTTTATTTAAAACATTGCCGATGGCAATTTTACTTTACTCTAATAACGTGCATAAATATTGTTCGAAAACGTGAGCAACATTATGCCAAAGTCTAATTAGAAACGAGGAAGAGAAATCTGTAGCTACAGAGCGAATGCAAAATTCACATTTTTTCCGAAAACATTTTTTTTCTATAATTGCGCACAACCGCAATGTATAACAAGTATCTCTAACTCATAAAATATTTAATGATACGTTAGGTAATAAGTCGTGTAAAGAACAACAACGAATTGTGACATAATTCAAAGTATGGAAAATAACTAATGACATAAATTTTATTTGTTGCATTAATAGCAATCGTACTAGATTCAAGAAAACTTCCATTTCTGAATGTGTTATCACTTTAATGGATTGTTTGTACAAAAGGAGCCTTACAGAAAATCAAATTTATTCTGTAGGTACCTAATCAATAATTATGAATTTTATTAGTAGTCGTTGATGCAGAAATGTCCAAATTCCATCATGCTATCGTTTATAAAAACAGAAAGAATTGATCATGAACACATAGTATGCACGCAATTATCATATTCGATAAGTGCGCGCAATTGTGCATCGGAAATATCGGTGTTTTTAAATACCCACAAAGTCTCTAAATCGATTAATTCACGCCACACAAAAGAGAAGAAATCGAACGGTACAATTGAACGTTTATTTATAAAAAATGTCTTTGTAATTAATTTTTTTCAATCGTATCTCATTAGTAACTGTTGTGGTGCTCGAAAACGTTATGTACATAATTGAAAGGCAACGAGCTTAGGTATTTATATCTGTCTTATCCGTTATATAGTAATTTAGGCTGTTATTTCCGGGTGTCGCTAAAAAATAAAATTTTTACTCGGGTTTCATATAATTTTCTTTATTAGCGAAATATTTACTTTCCTTTGATGCAAAGTTCCTAAGTACAAATTTATTGAATAATTAGACATACCAAGCGGATTAGAAAAATAGACCAATAACATAGTGGTTATACATAAATAATGTAATATTAGATGTGTCGACAAGGTCAAAAATAACCTTTACAAGCAACGCAATCGCACTATGAACATTGGAAACATAAAGCATAATTAGAAATTGAAAATACGTCGCAGTGAAAATAACGCGTATGTACAAAAAAATCAACCATCATTTGTGAGATTTTTAATTTTCCAAATGTACTCGTTGGCGGCGTTACGAAAATAATTTTTGCCCTAATTATGTTATTATATTACGTCAATGAGTTGACCTTAATTTATTAATAGTTGAAATAATGCAGCGCTACTAAATAACTAAGTACACGCTCTGGTATTTAAGTAATAGTAATATTGATATCTTGTGACGGTAACAAAATTTTCTTATAAAAACAACTAGAGCAACAATAAAAAAAGTATTTTTAAGCAATTGTATGGTAACACAATGAAAATATTTATGAAGAAATGACTGATCTAACCCGATTATCGATGTTTTTCACGCCAATAAAATCGCGAGTCTATTAATACGGTTTTCGTTAATAAATCCATTGCCAATATTTTGGCAACACTAGCTTTAAATTTTATTTTAAACGATTTTGATACTAAAACGACATTCGCGTATGTGCCATTTTTACCTTGCCAATTTTTATTTATGAATGCGGTCACGGAAATTAAATTTTGAACACATTCGATAAACACCTTCCATATTTAGAATTTCATTTGGTGCACTGTATTTTAAATATAGAATTTTCAAAAAATTCTTTCTAATTCTTTTCAAATTTTTTCAGCGTGGGAAATTATGGAGCGGGTGGGGGAATGAATGGTTCTGAGGGAAATTACGGAGGCGGCAACGCGCTGTCAACAGCTGCCATGGTGGCAGCAGCTACTGCGACTGCGACAGCAACTGCTAGTGTAGTAGCGTTGCAAGACAATTCTCAATTCGGTAATCAACAGTATCCCCAAAGTTATCAGCAACGTATGATTCCTATGAACGGTATGAACGGCATGAATGGAATGAATCCTATGAGTAATATGACCAATATGAGTATGAACAATATGCATAGTTCTATGATGGGTAACATGCCCGGTAATATGGGTCCGAAAATGGGAGGACCGACCAATAACTCTATGTATCCCAGACGTATGACCCCTTATCCTTCTCCGGCTATGCATATGTCACAAAAACGGGGGCCGCAATCGTATCCTACCCCCGGTCCTAGTCCTAATATGAATCCTAATATGAACCCTAATTTAAATCCTAATATAAACCCAATGAATCCTAACATGAATCCTAATTTTAGTCCGAACGGACAATATCCTAATTATGGCTCGAGACAGCCATCGTTTCAAACTCAATACCCAACACAACAAACATTAGGTCCTAGTGGAAATTTTGGACCTGGTACTATGGCACCAGTTAGAAATTCGAACAGTTTAAGGCAAGCTACGCCTCCGTACACTACTCAGGGACAGTATTTTTCTAACGGTCAAATGGGCCAGTTTCATAGCAATAATTCGGGTCAGTACATGAGTGGAAATGGTGCAGGTCAGTACGCAAATACAGGAAGTCAGTTCCAACAAGATATGGGAATGAGAAACAATATGAGTTACCAACACAGTCCTATACCAGGAAATCCTACTCCACCTTTAACGCCGGCAAGCAGTATGCCTCCGTATATTAGCCCCAACCCCGACGTTAAGCCCAGTTTTAACGATTTGAAACCACCGATACCAGTACAAAGTACGTCTTATTTTCTAATTTGAGAAAATTGTTTTTAATTGTTTATGTTCATTTTAGAAGATGACGAATTAAGGCTGACTTTCCCAGTAAGGGATGGCATTATTTTACCACCATTTAGATTAGAACATAATTTGGCAGTAAGCAATCACGTCTTTCAATTGAAACCCACAGTACATCAAACCCTTATGTGGAGATCGGATTTAGAATTACAACTTAAGTGCTTCCATCACGAAGATCGACAGATGAATACAAACTGGCCGGCATCTGTACAGGTCTCTGTAAATGCTACACCTTTAATAATCGATAGAGGAGAAAACAAAACTTCGCACAAACCTCTCTACTTAAAAGAAGTTTGTCAGCCTGGGCGAAACACAATTCAAATCACGGTATCGGCCTGTTGTTGTGTAAGTTTGATCGTTTTAATATTGTGCCGACGATAATTTCAAAATTACTTTCAGTCACATTTGTTTGTCTTGCAATTGGTACATAGGCCAAGTGTGCGATCTGTTCTACAAGGACTACTTAGAAAACGATTGCTGACTGCAGACCATTGCATAGCAAAGATAAAACGTAACTTCAGCAACACCTCTGGTTCAGGACCTAATTTGTCGGAACGCGACCGAGACGTGGTTGAACAAACTGCTCTTAAGGTTTCGTTAAAATGTCCCATTACGTTTAAAAGAATAACGCTACCAGCGAGAGGGCACGAGTGCAAACACATCCAATGTTTCGATTTAGAATCTTATTTACAATTAAATTGTGAACGAGGTTCTTGGAGGTGTCCTGTATGCAAGTAAGCACATCATTCTGAAAATGTTTAGAAATATTTTAACAGCCAAATTTGTATTAAACCGGCCCAATTAGAAGGCCTAGAAGTCGATCAATACATGTGGGGTATTCTTAACACGCTCAGTAATTCGGAAGTCGATGAAGTCACTATCGACAGTTCAGCTAATTGGAAGGCTGCTAAAAGTTTGACGTCCGGAATTAAGGTAAATTTAACAGTTTTTGTTAAGATGCAAGTATTAATTATTCGTATTTTTGCAGATGGAGGAGGAAAACGAGTCCTGTAGTTCTAGAAAGTTAAATAAAGCTATGTCGCCGGGAAGTATGACGATGCCTACTATGAACAACTGGGATATACCCCAAGCCATGTCTCCTTATATACCACCAGACATGAACAGTATTGCAAGCGGTTCGATGATGAATGGTCCAGCGTATAATAATTCTCGGACGAATCAGTACGACTACGGATCCACTACCAATCCCTCCAGTAACGAATATACTGCTGGTAGTGGTCCTTTGTCTCATTTAAGCGATTCCGTCAATTCTCTTGATCCTCTGAACGCAATGGAAAAGAGTCTGAACGAACAGGTAAAATTATTTTTTTGAAGTTTACGTCAAACAAGGTGTTACAACATTTTCTTTTACAGATGCCGCACACCTCACACTCCACATACACCACATACACCACACACCTGGTGGCACGCCAGGATCCGCTCACACGCCTGGTGGTGGCACTGGTCCACCTAGCGTACCTCCTCCGGCGGATAGTAATCATTTAAATTCCAGTGGAAGCAATGACAAGTGCGATACATCTGTTCCTGAAATACCTTCGGATCTTAATTTTGACCCTGCAGCTGTTATTGATGGGGAAGGCACTGGTCAAGAAGCATTAAATGTAAGTTGAAGTTTATTATTATTCATTGCAGATGCCATTCCAATTCATTGAAAGTGTCAGTCTTTGCTGATGTGCGATTAAAGTCTTATACCTATTTCTGATCGTAAGAAAGGAGCCACACAACTTAAAAGAAACGTTTCAATATTGTAGAACATGTTAATTCATATAATTGATTTGGTTTCTACTTCTTTACGGTTAATGCAATTGAAGATATCAATATTTATCTTGACGTACAACTTCCAGTTGACCGACGACATGTAATAATCCTCATGTGTTACTTACAGAAAAAAATTCAAAATCGATCATGGACGTATGTTGTTTATATGTTTTACTAACTCAAATTTGTCAATGAAAATGTTTTGCTGAAATTTTAAATCTAGATTCTTGTGTAAGTTCTTAATTTTACATGTTTGGAAATATTTATTAAATTTTCCACATGCAACATCGAGCGTTCATATTGTAATAAAGAGAAGGAAACAATATTTATTAGCAAATGTTCAGTTTATACAGCTTCTCTAACGCATATCCGAAAAACAGTTTGTGATTTGACACGCGCAATTCCATCGATTTGTCACCAAGTTGAACGTGTTGCTTTTCTTTGGATCTCTTGTGTATTGCAACATCGTACAAAATTCGAATCGAAAATGCTAATCATTTTATCGCTTCGAGAACAGATTTGTTCCATATCTTTTCAAAAATGTATGTGTGTAGATTGGGACCTTGAATAGCGAATGGATTCGATATTTTCTTTTTTGGTTTGTTAGTTAATACGATATGTTTTATTGCAGCTGCTTCCTGACAGTGTCGACCCAATGGAAGTGCTTTCCTATTTAGATCCTCCAGATCTAAACACGCCACCCTCGAGTGGGAGCAGTACAGGGCATGCAAATACAACCACAAACGATGACATTCTTGCACTGTTTGAGTAAGATAAGTTCCTGTGCTTACCCTCACACATTACCGTGTGCATAAGTGAGTGAACAAGTGTGATAGAACTTTGAAATGTGTTAATTATTGGAGTAAAGGTCTAAATCAAATTATTTTTACTGTATTATTTGTATATACTTAAACTATGGCATATAATATTTCTTTCATTGGTTATTTAAGAGAAAATTTGAAAAAACTCGATTTTTATTTTTTTTTATCTGCCAATTTCTTCCAATCTGCATAGAAAAGTTAGGGAAATACTTAGTACAATACAAAATTGGAAGAATAAAAAAGTATTCATAAAGTTGTATATATGTTGTAATTTTAATTAAATAACTAATGAAATGAATGCACACATAACGGCCAGTTTAGAATAGTATTACTACTTACATGATTATAAGTAGGGCTAGCTGTTGGAACCAAACAATCTAGTGACGTAATCCTAGTTGGCCGATTTGCTGGCCTTTTGCATCTCGATGTGTATTGGCTTCAAGTATTAGTGCAGAATTCAATTCCGTGAACCTAGCAAGTAAAGCACGTGTATAGGTTTTTATAAAAACAATGTGACGGTCATCATCTTACGAACTTTTTTTTTCGTTTTCTCTTGTATTCGTTTTATTTACAGATACATACATTATTATTTTGCAAGTATGAACTCTCTGACTGTGATAAAACTATAGTTCATGATTCCTCATTTTCTCAAAATTAATTAAGGCGTATTCTTATTTTTTACATCGCTAAGGATGTAAACTTCGGTATTTAAGTTATTTAAATATTTTATATAAAAATACGATGCAAATATACAAATGTTAAGTTTAATAAAGTAGGAAGCGGTTTAGTTTTGTGTTTGGTATATAAACATTGCACGGATTTTGTCTAATAGTCGTCATGCATAGTTTCAAAGTCGTCGAAACATAAAATTTTTCATAGTTTATATGTTTTTATATAGGCATTATTATTGTTCGTATAAAGTTTAATAGCAACGATTTTATTTGATACTGTACAAAACATCAATGAGTTTGATTGTAAGTAATAATCATCATGTGATATTAAAATACATTTTTAAGTTCGATTGAACGTTGTTTTTTTATTTCTCAACCTTTACACGTGTTACAAATCACTTGCATTCGATTATATTGACAAAACAGTCTGTGGTGTGTTAATTTGTAATGTAGGGTCCAAGTTCCTAAAAAGTATTCTTTTTTTATTATTGTTAAAGTAAGAAAGGTAAAGAGGTTCATTGGAATTGAAAATTTCTTATTGCCAAAAGTAAATCTCATTCTAAATTTAAACTTAGACAAACATGTATGTACGACATGTATGTTAGTAGCCATATAGTAGAGAATTTTTTTTCAATCTTTAAAAGTCGTTTATTTAAAAAAAAGTTTCCACTTAGTATATTATATAAAGAAAAAACAAAAATGTTCCAAAATGTGTATAAATTGAAGTTCTGATCATAATCCTCGGTATAAAATTTTGCCAATAATTTGTTATTCATTTTAATGCGCATTTTCAAAATTCGAATCATATTTCTTTTAGCGATTGAATTAAATTTCGTATTAGACCAATAAGTAACATATCATTTTGAAACAGGAATTTTCAATATTGGCGTTTATCAGATTTATGGCACCATGTTCTATTGTTTGGACCAAAACGAAGAAACTGTCGCTTTTACAAAAATAAAATGACCCTTAAATTTATTAATAGAAGAATCATAGAAAATAATTGTCAATTGCTACAATTCCTAAAACATATTTAAATAAACATTGTGAACAGAAATAATAAATTTTAATTATTGGCAATTTTATATTTGTGTAAAATGATATAGATCTAAATTAATATGTAGTAAATCGTGTATTACATGACTTTTGCTAAATAATGTAAATATACTGTACATTCTATTAAGCAAATGTGTCTTGTTTTAACTTTTTTGTCAATCCTAGTATTATGAGGTTTTTTTTAATTTTCACTTTTGTGTTAATTTACTGTTGTTTTAGTACAAATTAAAGGATAGTTTTGGTATTATCTAAATTATAATTAATCCTATGTATATTTTAAATTCTATCGATTTTATGTTATCATATTTTATTATCAGTGTCTGTGCAATGAAATAAAAATGTAGACTGATAGTTTTAATATTTACATTTTGGGTTTTTATTTTATTTTCTTCGTGTTATTTGTTTAGTTTGCATGCTTTTTTTAGAATTTTATGTAACGAAATGCACAATGATTAGGTAAGTATGGTACTTATTTATTTTTTAAAATGAGTATTAATAATTCTGATAATTCTATTTTAGGTATACTATTAAATTACAGTATTGCAGAAATTGTGCAATTAGTTACTATGTGCGTTTGATGCGTTGCGCAATTGATTGATGAATTTCAAAAATGTTTTGTATCGCATTTCACTGCGCAATATTAGGATAGGTGCATTGCATATTGATCATACAAGTCACGACTTGTGTAACTATAAAGTGAAATAATCATTTACCGTAAACCGGAATAAAATCGATTTCTCTTCATCAAGTTGCGATAGAGACGCTAATACAGTTTACAAATGATTTTCTTTTAAAGTGTCCTTATTAATTAATCATTACCATTTAAGTATGTTATTTATACCAACTTGAAAATGCACATATTCTTTTTATTATTTTATTGATTATAATTAAGAACATTATTTTAATTAATCGATTACTTGCTGGGTTAATTTGTAAGAAACAGTAAGTGTTGATAAATTTTTCTCTCTTGTGAATGTGATCTACTTATACTATCGATCAAGTGTAGCGATTTTGAAATAACGCAACGCAACTAGTATTTTTATTGCAGTTGGTATCATACTCATACGATAAGAGATCGGTTTAAAGTATACATGGAATATATTTCCAGTGCAGGTAAACTTCTTCAAATTTCAATTTGGTCTGTGTTTGTTTCGAAGGGTATTCCAAGTCGGTGATTTTACGCAAATGCATATTTCTTTAAAATAAAACATGAGTTGTTTTTGCGCGACATCGGAAAATCAACAATTAATTAATTTTCGCGTTAATACAAACAACCTAATATGTATGGATATTGTTGAAATTTCCAAATGGTGGTTCACCCAATTTCTCAAGTTAACATGTTTTTAATAGTGAACAAATTGCCAAACATTGATTTTACTGGATAGTGCTTGTTTTCATACTCTGAAAAAAGACTTCAGAGTGAAAACAGAAACACTTTTGTATTTTATATCCCTTCTAAGATGTAACTCTACTCATACATTGACCAAAATGTAATAATACTCACCAAATTGCTTTCAAACAGTATAACAGTCGGTTACCACGGATCTAAGGGTGTTAACTTTAAAAGTTAACAGATCTTATAAACAATTTTTTTTAACATAACATACAAGCAGATGTTGAAAACTAAAATAATGATGAAAAAAAAAGATAGGACAATCATGAACAAAGCAATTACTTCAAAAAAAAAGTACTTGGTGTTCTTAATACAGTAACATGTAATATGGAGAAAATAACTTGGAGTGGAAGTATGGTATGGAAGATCTATTGGGTCTTGAAAATGCAGTTGTAGAATTTGAATTCTTGACTGGTTAATAATAACACACTATAACCACATATGTACATTTTATTTACATAGCAATCACAGTGTCGAGTAACTAACTTAATGATTTACTTTTGCAACATGTTAACGTCTGCAATAATGGCGACAATGGAAGACCGTCTCTTATTTCTTTTTTAATGAAAAATAACCTTCCTCTACAAACATTTAAATAAACTTATAGCTATGCAACTAACATTGCTTACAACTAGTCTTGTTTGCTAGGCAACCAACATTACCCCGTCAGCAGAGAAATAGTAATCTATAAAATTGTAGAGTAAACGAAACAGGAAATCACTCTCACATATTGTTTCAATGTTTCTAGAAACTAAAAAGATCACATTAAAACAATAAAATCAAATTCAAAGAACATTGAAATTGTTTTTGGCGACCAGTTTAAGCAAGGTATTTTTAATGTTAGAATATAAGTTTTAGCGAAAATCCAAATTGAATAGGTTCCTGAGAAAATCCTAATCTAGAAATCACTTATAGCGATACAAGGTGTAGTAAAGCTGAAATTCTTAGACAATTCCAATATCGAATTAGGGCTTGTTTTCAAGCACAACGATCCGATACATATTTACACCTTCTTCTAAGGCTGTGGTTACATTGCATACTCTGACGACCACCGAGTACATACATGCGCGAATTAGGTCGTACGACCTCTGTGGTTTCAAATAACTTTTTACGTCTTTTAATGTTTAGAAAAGCTAGAATATCATGGATAAACGATTTGTACATAGACCGAGAAGAAAATGGCGAGTTTCACTTATTATTTAATGATTTATTACGCCAACCACAGACATTTGTTGAATATTATCGTATGTTGCCGTAGACATTTTTTTATATTTTGTCTAAAATTTCCTCAAAACTTGAAAGGCAGTCAAACTTTCGTAAGTGTATTCAGCCTGTAGAAAAACTAGCCATAACAATAAGGTAAGTAAATTCCATATTTATTTATTAAAGCATATTTTTTTCAAATAAAAACAGGAAAAAAACAAAACCAAGTATTTTTAAACTAAGTCAAAACTAAAGTAGGTACATTATTGAAAGTTAGTAAAATACTGTTGCACATTATTTGGAACATAGTTTGAAGGAGTTTCATCTTCCGTTGTATACGTGGTATGTGAACTTTGAGATGAAGGACTTAACAAATTTGTTGGGCCAAAATTGTGCTCGGCTTGCTGAACTGTACCGCCATTACTGCGTATCCAAACGGATTTGGGACATTGTATTTCTTCCAAAAGTAGTTGTTGCATTTTTATATGAACTGATAACTTTCTACCTTCAGGGATTTGTTTCATATAAGGCAACAAACTCATAAGAAAGTCACTATCGTCTTCCTTCGGCATTTTTAAAAAATTTTCTGTACATGTACTTACTGCTTTCATTTATTTCTTGTGCCAGGGATAACCACATCTTACGAGCCATATCCCTATTGTGATAATATTTATTTGTTTAGTCCCACAGTGCTCTATTCTTTTAAAAACACCCAAAATCAATTCTTCTATATCCATTGTTTACCATACAGTTAAAAAAAATCTAATTGGCATTTAGTCGTACAATAACGCCGTTAAAAAACAAACAAACTTGAATCCTGTACGTACACGTGCGTAAACAAACGCATGTAATATAACCAGTTCTATAAGTATGGATGTGTTTATTTCAGTCGTCCGAGTACGCACTAGTACGTCCGAATCGGTGGTCGTCAAAGTATGCAACCAATGTAACCGCAGCCTTACGCATGTACTTAAATTGTACCTATCATAGGTGTTAGTTCATTACCCGTTGTTTGACCATTGTGCTTGAATAAAAGCACCAATCCGATATTGGAATTTTGTCATAATGTCAACTTGATTAGATGCTGCTGACTACCTATGCGACTTACTTACTTATTCCGTCCCTCTTATACTCCTCGGTGTAGGGGATCGCCATTGCTGTCTACCTTGAGCCTCGTCTTGGCTCGCTTCGGGTGTACCTACTTCTCTTCTTTGAAACCAGTTTATTAAATGTTGAGCATGTAGCCTGAGTCTGATAGTCTGGTTCCTCACTCAATCCCGTCGTGTTTTGCCTTGCCTACTGCTACTTCTGTTAGAGGTGTGAGCCCAAGACTCACAGCCGAAGGTAAAGGTCGGCACATATGTGTTTTAGAGCAAACTTTTATTTTACCCACAAATGCTCTGCTGAGTGCATAGTTCAGTCTATTCGCGTGTTTAAATCTTTGTCCGGTTTGCCATTGGAGCTTAGCACCGCCCCCAAATATTTAAATTTCTCAACTTGTTTCAGTTTTGAAGTTCTTATCCTAATGCTATGTTGCGTTTGTTCTCTGCTAATAACCACAGTTTCTGTTTTGGAGGTGTTGATTGTCAATTCTCTTCTTTGCATTTCAGCAGCCCAAATACCCAGATTATGCTGCAACTGTTCTGCTGATCCACTAGCAGTACCACATCGTCTGCATATGCTAATGCTGCGATTTTAACTGCTGACATGAGCCAATGTCCTACCTTGAGTGATTTGAGTTCCCGCTTACATAATTTCAGCACGTCATCAATCAGAATAATGAAGAGGTATAGACTAAAATATGTGCTTAAAACTATACTGTAGAACAAATTATACTTTATATAATTATACAGGGTGTCCCACGATGACGAGACATTAGACATATTTCACAGACTACTTCGATTTGAATTTTGAAAATTTGGTTTTAGGCGTTTTCGGGCATGTTTTTTTCAACTAAAATAATGGCGTCCACCTAACGCTTCCGGTTGTACCGGAAGTTGACATTATCTTCGTTATTTTAAATAGAACACCCTGTATATTATTGCAATTTTGGATTCTACGTTAATTTTTAGATAAACTTTCATTAAAGTTTCCTATTTTTAAAGTTAACCGTTTTGGGATATTTAATTTTTTCAAAAAATTTAAAAACACTTCCTAATTTAAAAGAGATGTGTATGTTACAATAATAAAGTTAAAGAAATAAAATTTATAGGGGACACAACTGAAACTCTAACCTTTCCTCCCATAATTTCATAATTACTTAATTTCATACAGGGTGGTAGAAATGTAGTGCCGAATTTAATCAAGTTCAAACCATCATAACTTATTTATTTTTAATGGAACACCCTGTATATTATTGCACAACTCGATGAATAATTTTGTTCTCTTTCAAATGGTATAATGGTTCTCTATACCTATCTTCTCTGGTTTTCAAGGTATTTACTGTTATTCATTATTTTCCATTATTTAGCAATAAATAAGACTCAAATAAGCCTTCACTGTATGATTGTGTTAAATTGACAACAATAAACTGGTGACAGATTAGGTGCTTGTTTTGAAGTTCCACTAAAATTTCACAGCCATCCTCGCAAGAAATTATACGAAATCCGTTGACTGCACGAATAACAGTAAATACTTTGAAAACCATAGAAGATAGGTATAGGGAACCATTATACCATTCGAAAGAGAATGTTATTAGGCATCGCACATAGGAAAAAAAAAGGAAAAGAGTACAGTGGTTTCAAAGATGGGTTCATTTGAAGACAAAATTACGGTTCTTAAAAATAAATACAAATTAGGAAGAAAACCCATATTTATAGACAGTGATTTAACGAAAAAGAACAAAAGATTCAGGCGGTAATTAGAAAAATGGCAAGAGAAGAAAAGGAGAAGAGAATAGAGGTTATAAAAGCTTAACGATAAATGGAAAAGATAGATATGAATCAACAAATAGGAAGGGAAACTAACACCAAAAACTGCACAGAGAAAAACAAATTGATGTTTAAAACGGTAACGCCCAACCAAAAAAGGGTACAAGGAATTAAAAAAATAAAAAAAAAAAAAAAAAAAAAAAAAAAAAAAAAAAAAATAAAAAAAAAAAAAATTGAAAAAAAAAAAAAAAAAGAAAAAAGAGAAAAAATAATTTTGGAGGAGAGAGTAAAAGCAGGGGTAGGATGTATAATGCACAGACATCAAAAAACAGTAAGTAGGTGGATAGCAGTATCGGAAAGAATAATGACCGTAGAGTGTAAAAATAATAAAACTACGAAAACAGTAATAGCAGTATATGGGCCTGACGAGAATGATAGGAAAGAAAATAAAGATAAGTTTTGGAATCATTTAAATGAAGTAATAGAAACAACAAAAGGTATAATTTATATAGCTGAAGATTTTAATGGGAGAGTCGGTACAAGGGACCAGTCATACATGACACCAATAGGACAATACGGAGAAGAAAACAGAAACAACAATGGGAAAAGACTATTGAATTTCTGTTTAACACATGATTTAATAGTAACAAATACTTTCTTCAAACACAAAGACATACACCGATTTACAAGAGTGCAAGCAAGTTGAGGTGAAAAATCAATTATTGATTATATACTGGTAGAACGAGAAAACAGAAGGTCAATACAGGATGTCAGAGTCAAAAGAAGCCATGAAATACACAGTGACCATTTCCTAGTTGTAGCAGAAATAAGGACGGAAGAAGAAAACAAAAAAAAAGTAAAATAACAGATGAAAAGAAAAAGTACCCGGAAGTGATAAAATCTTATAAACTTCAAGATAAAGCAATAGCAGTCAAGTATGAACAAGAAATAAATTCAAAATTAGTAAAAATGAGGGAAATAATAGAGAGTGCAGATATAGAAGAAATGTGGAATGTTTTTAAGAAGGCTGTCATTGGAACAGCTCGTGAGGTATGCGGAGTAATAACACGGAATAAACAGAAGATGCAAACAGCTTGGTGGACAGAAGAAATTAAACAAGAAGTTAAGAATAAAAAGATTAGATGGTCAACGTACTTAAGAGAGAAAACCGAAAAAAGTTATAAATATTACAAAGAACAAAGAATAAAAGTAAAAAATTTAGTTAAACAATCAAAACAAAAAACATGGGAAGATTTTGGGAATAAGCTAGAGAAAGACAGGATAAGCAATCAAAAGTTGTTCTATAGAGTCCTAAAAAACCTGAGAAAAGACAAAAAAAGGGGTAATTCAATAATTGCAAACGAAGCAGGAGAAATACTGACCAAAGAATCGGAAATAATGGACCGATGGAGACAATACTTCCACAGTTTACTTACCAATGAAGCGATTGAGCAACAAAAAAGTACTTATCAGAATACACAACAAGGAGAACAAATAGAATTAAGTGAAGGACAAGAAATAACAAAAGAAGAACTATTGGATGTAATAAAAAACTAAAGACAGGTAAAGCGCCAGGGAAAGACAAAATTACGACAGAAATGATTAAAAATCTGGGAAATGAAGGAATCCTACTACTACTAAAGATTTGCAACAAAGTGTGGAATGAAGAAAAGTGCCACACGATTGGGAAATGGGACATAGTACCACTACATAAAAAAAGGCGACACTAAGGATTGCAGGAATTACAGAGGAATAACCCTACTAAATACGGCAGTAAAGTTATTTGAGAAAATAATAGAGAATCGACTAAGAAAACAAATTGAACCCACTTGTCTCAACCCAAAGCGGATTTCGGAAAAATAGATTATGATTTTAAAAAAATAAAAAAGATAAATTTTAAAAAAAAAAAAATGTAGACACAAAATTAATCAGAATAATCAAATGTACAAAACAACGAGAAATTGTGTAATAAGTAACAACATGATATCGGAAGAATTTGTTACGGAAGAAGGGGGTAGACAAGGAGGAAGCCTGAGCCCCCTACTTTTCATAACGTTTATGGATGAGTTGATTAAAAAGACCCAAGGAATAGTCCGACCAATGTTTTTAAGGTATAGAAAATTGGAAACAGTTAATATCTCTGAATGCGCTTTGCAGACGATATCCCAATTATGGCTGAAGTGAAAAAGACTTACAGATTAACTTAAATATATGGAACACAGTTTTACAGGAAAAGGGGATGAAATTAAATAAATGTAAGAGTAAAGTAATGGTTATATCAGAAGAAGCAGAACAAATATATATATAAGAGTAGAAGGTGAATTAATAGAACAAGTGGATAATTTTCAATATTTAGGGATTAATCTAGAACAAACGGGAGGACAGGATATAGAATTAAATAACAGAATAACTAAAGCAAACAGAGCATAGTATGCATTTTCAAAGTATCTCATAAATAAGAAAAAGGTGTCAACACATATGGAAGCGAGTTGTGGGTCTTAACGGGTAAACAAAAGAGCAAGATAACATCAACAGAAATGAAATATTTGCGAAGAGCCAGAGGGGTGACGAAACTAGATAGAATGAGGAATGAACAAATCAGAGCGGATCTTAACATAGAAGCAATAGAAAAATACATAGAACAAAATCAATTAGGGTGGTGGGGACACCTACAAAGATTAATGGATACAGTACCTGTGAAAAGAATATGGGAAACTAAAACACCATGGAAACAAAAAGTAGGAAGACCAAAAAAACCTGGGACAATGTTATAGGAAAAATTTTAAAGAAAAAGGAAAACCTGGACTGAAGCAAAGAAACTCGCACAGAACAGAAACGAATGGAAATTATTTATAAAGAGTTAACTTAATTTTAAGAATTTTATTGTAAATATGAATTATAATTTTGTTTCATTGTAGCCCATACACCCTATGGAGTAAAAAAGGGATTTGATTTGATGATTCGGATAAATTGTGGGTCAAGCTCGTCATCGAGGGCATGGACGCCAGTTTTGCTGCAGCTATTTGTTTATACCCAAGGAATCATATTCCAAAACGGCGTCCAGCCAAGTTGTGACTTTGGGCCTTAAAACGTGGTAAAATTGTATGATTACTCATGTAACTGGTTAAAAATAAAAAATAGAAAAAATACAATATGAGAAAAATATTGAATAATTTATCTACTTTTCAATTATTTAAAGTACTATGTTATTCGAAATAGTGATTCCGGTGATTTTTGTAGACTTGCGTTTCAGCTACCCTACACTGATGTGCTTCTAATAAAGCGAAACACGTATAGTGCGAGAAAGATTTTAAGAAAAATGAATATAACTTACTATACACTCTGTATTTAGGTTTCGGAAACCTTTATAAAAGTGAAACTTAATTTTTGAATGCAATTTAAAAATGTAATCATATACCTGGCGTTTTATTAAAAAAAAACACAACTTTGGTATGCCACTTGGTTTGGAGCACCCTGTTTACTTAATAGTTATTTACAAACCAAGTTCGGGAAGAACTTTTTTCCTACATGAGCGCATTTAAAGCATCGAGCAAACGAAGTGAGCGAGTGCTTTAATAAGCGCGAATGATAGAATAATCTTCCCGCAAGAGGTTTGTACAATATTTTTGTATTGAGCAAATATTCCGTTAATAAATATTAGCAACTATTTTACATTAATGTCAAATTTTAATATAGTTAGCAGAGTGCTATGAGTTGACGTTTTTAGTTGTACAGGGGTGATTCAAAGAAACGGGAAATTTTGAAAGTTAAATAAGTTCAAGAAAAACAAATCTTTAAATAAAGTTTTTCATATCATTTAATAGTAAAAATAATGCCATTTTAGAAAAAATAAATACCGTAACATTTATTTTTTGAAGATGACATCTTGCAGGTGTTTTTCCTTTTCTACGCAAACATTCCTGTAGTCTCTTCGTCACATTGTCCATGGTTTGACGTAACATTACAACTGGAACTGTGCAACTGTAAAGATGAAGCGTGACGACGAATTGACCGATGTGGACTTCTTATGACCGCATCTCGAACAGCTTGGATATTGACTGGTGTACGAATGGTTCGCGCACGACCTGGAGGTTTCTTTCCCATTGCTGAACCAGATTCCTCGAAATTATATATCCATGTTTTAATTGCATGTGCTGATGGGAACACGATCGTGGCGTCCTAAATTAAAATGACGGCGGAATTCTCTACGTGCCCCTCCATACTGTCATTGTTCTTGTAAAAAGCTTTGATCGCAAACGATCGACCACCCAAGCATCCATGATAACTAAATGGCAAGGTTTTGTTGACAGGCTGGCATACCTTATTCAGTGGTACCAATCGCCCACGGCTACCAACACAACTTTCAAATTTCCCGTTTCTTTGAATCACCCTGTAGTAATTTACATAACGGATAGATGGCACTATAAATTTTTAATAACTTTGTGTAGATTTTTCAGGTTAATTCTTATTTTCATTAACAAAAATCATTGGGAAAATGATTTTAGCAACTAAAAAATTATATTTGGATTACGATGTAATTATTTCAATGTCTGTGAATGCCAGTGTTTTTTGTAATTTTTCCCGAACTGACGCGGGAAAAATAGCTTCCTGATTGGCGACACACTTATATCAAATGTCATTTCCCAAGCGGCAAGTACAAAATAGTAGATTATTTTACTAGAGTTAAACAATATAATTGTTGAGCTTAAAAGTTTGCTGGCAGGTGTTAGACGAGACAGCAAATTAAGCGAAACAATTATATTTTAACCCAAGTGAAATATATTATTTTTTCTTCAAGCGTTTATTGCTAATTTTCATGTGTTATTTTCAAATTTTCGAGATTCTCGAGTCTTATAGTGACTTTTATTCTCGACGAATCAAGTTGGTACTTTACTGTTACATTCATAATATGACATAACCGAGGTACCAACCTCTAAATAGTTGTGAAACAAAATAACTGTTTTGCTTTTAATGTCTAGACAGTAAAAAGAATTTTTAGCGTCTGCCAGTAGTTCAATAATATGACGTTTTATTGTCGCTTGAAGAAAAAAATATTTTTTGCACTCCTTACCTATAAAACAATCAAGAGCGCACGTAAAGCAGGCACCGAAACGCTGTTATCCCGAACATGTGTTTCAAAACTACCAAAAAACACCCCACATTAGTAGCTTTCCACGAACAATTTGTTAATTTACTTACATTGTTCGTTATCGACAATGCAATTTTCGCACATTTTATTTGTTGTGAATATTGTAATAGAATGCAAATCTTCAAATAAAAGTTTAACAATTAAATATGTTAACTAGATGATAGACGACAAATGTATATATTATACGCATATGCGTATAGCCACAGCTTACTAATTAAATTTTGTGATTTACATATCACAATAATAGAGATTTGAAAATGCAATTATAGAAAAAAATCTTGCAAAAATTAGCATACGCAACTTGTGCGTATACAGTATTCGGAATTCGTGCCAAACGGGCACTCATTCCCGAAAGAATCTGTTTCCGCACATGTTATGTAAATAAATATTTAACATGTAGTCTTTATTACCTAACGTATTACAACTGTAATACAAGTTAACGAATATATGCCGTTTCTACGTAAAACTCCGTGGCGTCGGTCATGAATCACCCTGTATATTGTTTTCAAACGAAACTAACAGCGCCATTTAGAGTAGACCATATGAACCATGTTAACATACAATTCGATACTTCTAATTAATTATAAATAAAACATGTTCAAATTACTTTCAAATTAGAGAATTAAAAACTACAATATAAGTAGGCATCGAATCGTTTTTTTTATTATTATATTAAAAACTAAGAATTGTTACTAAGGAATCAATTAATCATTAATACCTATTTATAGTTAAGGTAAATTATAATAAAAATATGTACCTATAAACGTTTTAATTATTAATTAATAGGTATAATTTAAGATAGTGCAAATTGTAATAAAATAAGTTTACAAAACGAATATCTTCAAACTAAACGTTTTTGTGTAATAATAACTGTGTCAGCAATAACTGATTCAGTGAGTTTAAATAGGTCGTATGCACTGTTCCCCATACCATTTATAATTTATCAACTATAATTTCACAACACAAACAATAGATATTTGACTTCCGTAAATGTGGTGTAGGAGTGAAGCTATAAAACTAGAAGCAACTACTAAGATTTGTGATAACGATATTTGTTTGCAATATTAAGTTTGTGTTTTCGTCTTTCTAGACTTATTATCTTACACCTGACTTCAAAGCAATTATTTACATTGTACATGTGAATCTTAAACAGTAAAATTTTTTCTAATTAAATAACTGCGATGCGTTTAGTACTCGTAACGTTTGCGTTATTAAGTTTAGCAATGGTGGTATTAAGTGTTCCTGTTAATCGCCCAAATGGTAAGTGGTTTTCGTGACGTGTCGGTACCTATGTACGTATTTTGTAGTTTGTTTGTTTTTTTATTTCGTAAGATTTGATGTAATTTGTAATTCTAAATGTTATATTAAATATATTCAAAAACACATTAGTTATGTAAACCAAAAAATGCTCAAAAACTAACAAATTTAAGTAAATATTTTTTTATATACACAAAAAAAAAAAAATATTCGAAGGCGCATTATTACGTAATAATACACATTCTTAGTTAATGTATTGACATGTACCAATTTTTTATTTTCCACGAATTACTCCGAAAAAACCGATATCGTAATTTGTTGATAACATTTGACTACATACAATTTTCTAAAAAAATTTTCAAGTTGAATTCCAGTAATCCAAATTAGTTTAATCGAATTTAAAGGTTCAAATTCGCCAAAAAGTTCATGGTATTTATACTGTAATTTATTCTCTAAAGTACTAATTTTGGAGAAATTTGTTTCAGTGATTTTTGAAAAAACCAAAACTTGA
Source organism: Abscondita cerata (assembly GCA_030710515.1). NCBI lineage: Eukaryota > Metazoa > Arthropoda > Insecta > Coleoptera > Lampyridae > Abscondita > Abscondita cerata. The sequence goes on from JALBCR010000129.1 coordinate 73,294, forward strand.
TGGATTAAATTCACCTTTAATTGAGTTTTTCTAGAAAAACGACAATAGTTATTTTGTAAACATTGTAATTCATTAACGTGTTCAGATTTAAAAACAATCGTTTACCGCAGAACTCCACATCGCCCTATTAAACGAAAATAAAATTGCGTTTTAGGTAAAAATGGTTCAAACAAAAGCTATAGACAATAGAATTTCCAACAACTTTTTTCACTAAATTTTTTTTGTAAACTTGATATTGGTAGAGATATTGTTACAACAATTAGTGTCACTTGATTGATATATCTCTGTAATTACTTATTGAATCAAAAATAGTTTAAACAAATATTGTGTATAATTAAATTGTAAACAACTTTTATTTAAAATAAAAACGTGTAAAATAAATATTTTTCTAAGTATTTTAAAAACTAGAAAATCTGTGTAGGTTAACGGCCCTTTGGCTACATATAATATGTCCAAAATCTAATCAGATCTGTTGAATTTAAAATAAAGTCCATATACAAAATTTCATAATAATCGGACGGCTGATTTTATTGATCTTGTTAACATACGTACGGACGGCCGGCCGGCCGTAGGACATAAAATTTTTTTGCTTTATTATAACATACTAACTTTAATTCGGCGAAAGAAATTAAAAAAGGGGTGTTATTTCATAAGTGTAGTAAAAGAAGGGTTAGAGCCTTTTTCGAGAAAATCGTTTTTTTAAATTTTACACCCTTAATTTTAGAGGTAGAAAAAAAAGTACCAATGCGGAACGTTTGGTCTGTAGGTCAGAGTACATACATACATATATTTTTTTACTAAACGCGATTAGAATACTTTATCTCTAGATATGAAAGAAAATAAAAATTGAAAAACTTATTTATGGCAAATTTAAAATAAAATTTTTGTACTCTACCATTTTGTAGTCTACCTTGAATTTTGTTTGTTTGTCAGAATTACTTAATATTTTTTTTGTTAAGTGTATTTTTCCAACTAATATTGTTAAAAATATATATTATTCAGAAAATATTAACTTTAATTTTGTTAAGGCCTGAATTATTTATCTTCAGTTCATTTTATCTGACGGTTAATCATCTTAGAAACGTGACTTTCTAAAAATTTGATTGACTCAATACTGTGTTTCCATAGTAGTTTTATCGACTGATAAAGTTACCTAAAGGTGAAAAATTCAGGCCTTAGTTACAATAAATATTAAACTGTTGATTCCGATATAATGATTGTATTATGCAAATAAATATTACTCTCAAGTATATGGTGACTATAAGGAACAGAAGTATACCTATTCCTGCTTTGAGACAACGGAAATAAGAACCACTAGGAAGCGAGTTACCTATTTCTGCATTGGATAATAATCAAGGAAAGAATCTACATCATACACAAAATATGGGGGGGGGGGGAAAGGGGGGGTGGGGGGGGGGGGGGGAAGGGGGGAGAGGGAGGGGGGAAGGGGGGGGGGGGGGGGGGGGGGGGGGTGGGGTGAGGAGGGGGGGGGGGGGAGGGGGGGGGGGGGGGGGGGGGTGGTATTTACATTTTAGTTCTGCAACTTTTGTACAAGAAAATAGTAAGTAAACGGCAGCCCTAAGTTGGCCGTGTTAATATATTTATATGCGACTGTAATAATTGTATGTCGACAATTAATATTTTGACATTCCCCATTTTGAAGTTTTGTTTTGATTGTTGATTTAATATCCCTTGTAAAGGTAACTGCATTTGACTTTATTTTTGTTTTCAAGAGTTCAAACAATGGTACATATTAGGTGTTTAATAACTATATAATTCATTGCAGTTAATACAGGAAATCAAATAAAATGAGCGAATCTGATTATATGTTTTCGTAATTCAGAAACCTGCATAAAAAGATTATACAATGATCATACTAACGTTAACATACTTTTATGAAAATTAATTCATGCAGTTGTTTGGAATGAGTCATATGCAATCTTATATGATTTTTTACCACACTATAGTTCTACATTTGTTTGGCTCGATAGAGTTTGGTTTTCCAAGACAAGCTCATTTTGGATGACAATACATACAATATTTCAATAGTAAAAACAATATATTTCTAGTCAAAATAACATTAATTTTCTTTTTGATTATATTGAATACTTTCAACTTCGATATGACGTCAAGAGGTTGTGTATAAAAATAGCGTTTTTATTGACGCTGCCTTTATTTTTAGGTACTGAGCTTGCAGCTACGAAACTCAACTCGAAAAAATGAATATTTAAAAACATCAAATTATACCATCAGAATTAATAAATAATATTAAATTTTTTTTCAAAAATGAAATCAAAATGTTTTGAAAGTTTCTAAAATTCAGATGAATATAAATTGACTCAGCATTATTATCCATACATTGTAATAAGTATTTAATTTTGTATATTCTTGTTTCAATATTAAAAATTATCAAATTTTTGGCACACTTTGTAACTGACACCATTCTTGATGAATTTCTAGACGAGTCCGGAGCCTTAAATAAGTAAAGTTCGTTGGAGATTGACTTTTATTTAAACCGTATCTATAAACATACCACTAATACCAATTGCATGCTAAAACTTGATATTTACAGCAAACAACAGTTTCCATGAAAGTTGCTTTGATGAATTGTTTGTTGTAAATATCAAGTTTAATCAAAGCTCTTTATGTGGTTATGGAGATATTTTACGATACGACTGAACTTGGGACATTTTTTGCTAAAAAATATATACACAAATTTAAATTAACTCTAATTTGTTAAAAAAAAGTTCCAAAAAAATGTTAAGGTTTTTGGTGATGATATATTTTATACATTCTTTGATAACAAACAACACTCCACATTTAAAAAAAATAGGTATAGTAGACAATATGAAATACTATAAGTTTAATCAGAAATATCATCTCCCCGGAATGTAGAACGTCCCATAGATACAAGCAGTAGATTCTTTATACGTGTTCGTGTTTCATTCAGTCACCGATAGATGGCGCTATGCGTTGGCTTTCCGGTTTCGTCGTTAATTGAATATCGTGAAATAATGTTATCACACGACGGAACAACGCAATAATTTTAAAGTTTTTAATATTTCATTTGTATAAATATTACTAGGATATACTATTCAGTTTGTTTGAATTAATCTTTCATTTTAAATTGAGTGTTAAGTGTGAAAATATTATAACAATGTAACATGTATCGCCACCTATCGGCAACTTCGGGAAGTTCATATGCAAATATATAATCATCTGGGCGTTATACATTTTGGGGAAATGATGTATTTCTGTTTTAATGTATTAACGCACATAACCAATATTAAGAAAATTGAATTGGATTACATGGTTATAATAAATTATGAAACTTTTTTGACCATATAAAGATACTTTTTGAAGATTCTATTTATAAGTTAATTGTACTTACCAGGGTCTGTACAATATTATCCAGAACCATTAAAAATTAATATAAATTTATTTCTTTTTTTCATTACTGTTCAAACATAGTAATTAAATCCACCTAAATATTTTGTATTATTTTGTAAGTAAAAATTAGTTACCTATTCTATTGTTTTTGTTTTTTAGGATCTTGGTTGACCGGTTGGATTCTCAGAAACCCAAAACATTCTGTGCTAAACCTGCAAGTAACAATACGAATAATGAATCAGACGAAAAGGATTGTAGATCCAATTATAGTAGCTGTTTGTGTGTCAGATTTACATATATTTATTATAAAAAGTTATTTAATCGTATTCAACGTACCTACATATTTCAGACTGGGGGGATTTACCTTGCCCATCATGTTTAATTATCTGTTAAACAAAAAATTAATTAAAAACAATAATGTAAATACATTTTAAACAAATAACGTTTGTATATTAAAAATGTTGTAAGAACATAAGCAATAAATTACCATATTTTTTTACATATAGTCTATGTTGATTATGTATTGATCTACTTGAGTAATGAACAGTTACTCTAAATAGATCACTTTATTCGCTTATTTTTATCCATTTATTAGTAATTATTTAAGACAAGTTAGATTTTAAAAAAGTAAAAGGTAGGTACATTTAGGTTTTTAATTTATTGTTATGTTACTGTACCTTACCAAGATATAGTATAATGAAATATAAAGATTTAGTACTCTTAGAAAAACCCAAGATCACGGAAGAGAAACAAATGAACCTTTTACAAACATGTCCTTGAAATCCAAACAATATCATGATAAAAATTGAAATATGTTAATTAGTCATGTAATTAGAATTCTAAGCAGCGCTATTATCTAACAAAGTGTTCAATTTAGAACATAAGTGTACCAAGTTAAGCGATTTTATGTTCAAGGTAGTTGGAAATATTTAGCAAAGCAGCATTTTATTCATGGATTTTCCAAATACGTAAATATTTGTATAAAAGGTAGGAGTCGAATAGATTTTATTCAGTACTATTATTGTGTCAACATGAAAGTGACATTGTTTTTCTTTGCTCTGACGATTATAGTAGCAGTGGTATCATCAACAAGTGTTTCGCGTTAGTACTTTTTAGAATTTCAAATATAAATTTTCAAATAATTAGATTTAACTAATTGCAGGATGTGGTGATAATGAAGAATTCAGTGATTGTCATTCACATTGCCCACCCACATGTGCAGATCCAGGTACAGGACCGTGTATAGCTTCGTGCAAAGTTGGATGTGACTGCAAAACAAGGATATTTACGAAATTCTAATGGACAGTGTGTACCAAAAATAATTGTTAAATATATTTTTTCGAAAATGTTTTAATGATATAATTTGAATATGCACATTATATGTTTCGCATAGGCGCAGACTATATCTAAAACAAATATTCTTGAAAACTATTAATAAAATACTAAATAAGTATATTTCATTTTTCTTGATAGTATATTAAGAATTAGTGAAAATACATCTATTAAAATATCTAGGTAAATAATTTTGAGTCTTTTTATTTTTTATTTTTGGTGTATCTCAATGAGAGATGGAAACAATTTAGATATGGCTGTAGAAAATACAATAACCAAACAAACTAAAACGACCAACACTTTAAAAATCAAGACCAAACAACATTTTAACAAGTACAATGTTTAAAAATGAAACATTATGTAAAAAATATATCGGGTGCTAATTATGGGAGTTTTGACGCCGTCTGAGACCGTCGTTATGGGGTCAAGACATTTAGGTACTATAAGATCTTTGGCGCCGAGTTTGTTTTGGACCGTGGATGTTTTCGCGTTGACTTTGTTACATTTATCGGATGTTAATTGTTTATTAATTTTAATTTGTACAAGCGTTGTAACGTTTTAAAAATTTTGGCATGCATTAAAACTTCACGAAATCACTTCGTAAATAGCGTAGCTAATAAAAATACACTTGTGACACGCACACTTTTTGATAAGAAAAAATGAAAACGATCAGAACCTGGAGAAACGGGTTTCAAAAGAGGTGAAATACGGTTCGCTATATCGATTCGTCGGATTTTTCAAGTAATTAATGAAAAGGAATAAGTAATCCTTAATTTAATTTTGGTTTTTGAGTAACTACATAACAAATTATGTGAGTGAGTTTTTAAATAACAACACCCACTTTATAAGTATTCAATAGTATAAGTGAGTACCTGAGTTGGGGGTGAATTATGGCTTCGCAAACTAGTGGCATTGCCGTTTACTTTTTGTGGAAGAAAAAAATCATGGTCAGTCCACTTGTTTAATTTAGATGCAGTTCGATATCTCGAATAGTTTTCAAAATATTCGACTTTAAAGTTCGAAAATTTCAAAAAAGTTTTAGTCGTAAATCATATGTATTTTTCGACGCTGATTAAGAAAATCACTAGCATTTTACAATATCTCAACCAGTTTTCGAGATATTCGAACCAATCTTACAGTATTTTGGCTGTAAATTTGGTTACGAGCAGTACTTTTTTATGTATTTTTTGACACGTTCAAGACTTCGCCCCAAGGGGAAGATGACACTTGACGATCACCATACTTGCATGTTAGTGTAAGAAAGATTACTGGCTGACTTTCCCTAGAGCCTTAACGTGGGGCAAATTATACAACGATTTTTTTGCTGGCTCCCGGTCTACTAGTCTCCGCCAGTCGTTTTAAAACCGTACACAGTTGGGTTGCTAACGAAACCAGACTACAGCAAGTTTTTGGCATCTTAATGCAAGCTACGAGAGCTTTCGGCTCAATAAAACACAGCCTGCAAGTTAAATAAATCCACGTTTAAAAACCGCATTGGTAGGTTATGATATAATTAAACTGCTAATACTTACAGAAAAACAACTACTGCTCGGGAAGTGGTATTTAATTGGTACCACCTGCACCACCATTGTCAGTTTGGACAACCATCTATTTCCGTCGCCGTCGCTGTCCTACCGGGAAGATTTACACTAGCCAACGCGAAATAAAACTACGATACATCTCGTATATTTTTATTTTTCAAATCATTATCATTGCTTTTTTAATTAGTTTCCATATAATTATTTTCAACTTGTCCTTGTCAAACATAACAGCACAGTATACATATACTAACGTTCAGTAGCGAAACTTTAGGATTTACTCAGAAAAGGACATGCGTCAAAATCCACATGATTCAAATCACGGAAATTGCATAAATGAACCATTAAAATATTTTTATTTCCAAATGATGAAGCTGGGTAATTTAGATAACAGATGTTTTAAACCTTGTCTTCTAATTGTAGCTGTTTTTGAAGCAGGTGTAAACACTGGGTTAATAGTTATAATAGGCCCAAGTTTGGAAAAAGTATTTTAAGAATCATATGTTCATAAACGATTTATATAATTATTTATTTCCAGAGGATTTTCCTAATGTGGAAACTTTAGATCAATCGTGTTCAAATACAAGTTAAGAAAATTATTTATTTTAGAACGCACATTAGGCTATTGCAAGTGTATTTATAATTAGACTCATCCAACGAAGTCTATCTAACTCATGTTTTATCTTTTATAGATATGTACAGCATCGTCAGTAAAAATTGTAGGGTGTGGTCACAGTCGGAAAAAAATCCCTGTTTATGATCGTGCAATAAACATTTTAATCTTTAAATTTTTACATTTTCTTATTCACTTTTCACGTATTGAAAACTGAAAGCTTGTTTATTTCAATTATAATATGTATGAATCTTGGTTATTATTATTATTATTATTATTATAGTATATTATTTATTTTGTTTCCTCCATGTGAGATTAAAAAACCAATAATAAATTATATTCTTAGAAAGTATTGAGTTTACAAACTTAATTTAAAAAAAACTACATGACAAAATTAATACTGACGTATTTATAATTAGTTTGAATGATTACTAGGCAAACAATAAAGGAGAAGGTTCCCGGCTTATGGAAAATTAAAACCACTCAAATTAAAATATTTTTGTATCATCGAAAACTTCTTTGATTGATTTTTATATTTTGTAACAAGTTTTTATTATTTCTGGGTTTGGATATTTTGATTAAATATTGCATTATCATCGGAAATGATTGCAATTAAAAAATTTTTAATATTAGTTTATCGATAATTACAAGATTTGAAAAAGCAAACGACTGAAGTAAAGTAACTGATATTATAACAATAAAGAAAGGCAATTAAAAAATATATTATTTAAATGTTTTGTGAATGGAGACACGGGAAATATTAGTTGTTATTGTAAGAAGTAAAGTTAAATAAAAGACTTTAAAATAAATTGTAAGAATAAATATTAAAATGTTAATTGCCCGATCATAAGTAGAGTTTTTCTTCCTTAGATTGTAACTACACCCTACTATTTTTACCTGAACATATCCATCTTCACTGACGATGACAGTGCACTAATGTATATTTATGTTTGTTAAGAAATCAAATATGCGGCAACCAACATTACATCGATACACTTACCGTAGTATTTATTAAAATATTTTTGAATGTACATTATTCAAAATGGTGTCAAGGTCAGTAAAAACATAATTTAAACATCAAAGTGCCGCCGAGAAGTTTTACTACTGGTCGTTAGTCTGTATAATGTGATAATAGTGTGTCTGAAATTTAATAAACGTCTTAAATCTGGTTTAAGTTACTTTCTTCGCTGTAACTACCTCAGGCAATTAAAATACTGTAAATTTTGAACCTGAGGAAGTCTCGAAAAATTGACGCTGAATTTGTTGAAAATGATATTTGCTAATTACTCATCAAAAAATTATATAGAATGCATTGTGTGCATATTGATCTTAAATAGAAGGACCCGGTAACGTTAGAAAATTAATTTAAATTTTTAAGTTTTAGCATATGTCTATTGTGATGTTTAAAGAATCAAAAAAACCTTCTGCTACAAATTACCAAATAGTTTTGTACAATTGCAAACACATATAAAAGAACCACTATATACAACGCATTTGGTTCTTTTCTCCTGGTATCACAAATACATAAAGATACCTTTGTAATTAGGTAGTTTCAGACTTCAAAAGTTGATAATTTAATATTTGAACATAAATTTTGCCAAGACGCCCATGTACTAAGTAAGTATTTATTTACCGTAAGATAAAAAAGTGGCAGTTGATTAGTAGTTTGAAAATAGCTCAAAGTCATTCACAAGTAGTTTATGTTTTATATGAAAAATCGACTCAGTGTCGCTTCAAATACATACATTTTTTCAATTGAACCCATTTGAAAACTTTTATCTCAATATCAGTTATTGACAGTGATAATCATTTATAAAGAATAGTTGGTGCTGACACACTACCATGTTGCCAACAGATGGTGGAACCAGATACCGATCGACTTTTTGATCGAAGATGCTAACCTATAAATTAACTTTAACAACGTTTGAAAAAATATTCTACTGCAAAGGAAGAGGTTTGTACAATTGCAAACACATCTGCATTTTTATCATCGCTTTTGCAAGAGAAAGCATCTTGTTTTGTTGCTTTGTGGCACTGATACAACCATATAACTGATAGGTATCTGAACTAAATTTTGGTTACTACTACGAATTCTTAGTTGCCACAATTAAATCATGCATAATTATATTAATTTAGTTGATACGCCAAGCAAAGAAGTCATAGATATATATATATATATATATACAGGATGTCTCAAATCTGACCCGACGGATTCGATTCTGAAAGCTAATATAAATCAAAAAAATTCGAATGCTTCACGAATTTAAAGTTATTGATAAAAACTTAACTCTATAAAATATAAAATTAAAAACGATAACAAAACATAATTTTCTCTTTAAAATGGCAAAAGTCTAAGTGTTAGCAACTGGTTGAATATAATTACTAGGCCAGCGTGTGCTGGCAGTTACGCTTCACTATACGTTTAGATGAATAAGCCTAAATTTCCATAAGGATTTTCTGGAACACCAGATGGGATTTGAGCATCAAAACCAAGACCACATATTACAACATCATTTCATTAATAAACTAATAAATTTCGAAAAATTAAAACAAGTTCAAAGAAAAAATGACACTTAAAAAGAAACGTAAGGTAATTTATTTTTTTGTGTGCGTACGCGTACATCCGTCACACGCAAAAAACCTGGCTGTTGGATAATTAAAAATTGTGAATTCACAACTAGAATGTAAACTATCACAAATTCGATAATGAATAATATTCACGTTCTGAAGACTTTGTTAAATAAAATATAGTCACAAATGTGGTTGGAAATACACAGCGTATGTATTAAATTAATATTTATACAATCAAACGAAACAATAGCTTTGGAAAACTTTTGGATTTTTCCCTATATTCAACATACATATAAAAGGGACGTATTGGTACATTTTATTCATTACAATTTATCCATCAACATGAAAGTTGCAATATTTCTGTTTGTATTGATCATTTTAGTAGCAGTGTCATCAGCTAAAAATGCCATGCGTGAGTATCTAACTATTTTTAAACAAATATGAAACAGGATAAATTGATTTTTCTTCTTTTATAACCTAAATTTTTTGTAGGTACTTATGTATATTTAACATTAATTTGTTCTTCTATAACATTAATTTGTTCTTCTTTTACATAACTAACAATTCCCTACCACCCGTTCGACAGGACGAGACTTTCAACTAGTTTTATCTTACAGGTTGCGGAAGAAATGAAGTTTATAGTAAATGTCATTCGCACTGCCCTCCCACTTGTAAAAACCGCAATCCTGGACCATGTATAGGATCTTTGCAAAATTGGATGCGATTGCAAACCTAGATTTTTACGAAATTCTCATAAAGATTGTGTACCTAGGAAGGATTGCTGAAGCTTTAGCGCATAAGCTTTATAAATGAGTTACTTTTATATTTCATTTCTAAGTGTTGAATTGTTTTCGTTTATTACCTATACACTATATGGTTGTATATATTTAATTATTAGTTTCATAGAAATTTCACCTTATTGCGATGTATGCATCCACTTATAACCAATGAGTTGCAATACAAGTTTCTTTTACTGATTTATTGTTGTTTGAATGAGGAGTAACGTTTGTGCCATAGATATATTGACTTCTTTCTGTGTGTCGTATTTACTATTATCTAACGCGAATAATAGAATAAAAAAATTTTGAAAAAATAAATAGATACCGGGAGGTCGGAGGATTAATATAATATTTTAAACAACGAGAGCGGTAAATGGTAGTTTAAATAAATTGGATTTCACTGGTTATAATTAATTATGAAACTTTTTTGACCATATAAAGATAATTTTTGAAGATTCTATTTATAACTTAATTGTACTTACCATGGTTTGTGAAATATCATCCAGAACCATTAAATAAAAAATCAATTTAAATTTATTTTTTTCATTGCTATGCAAACAGTAATTAAACACCCTATTCATTTAAATATTTTGTATTATTTTGTAAGTAAAAATTAGTTATTCTATTGTTTTTGTTTTTTAGGATCTTGGTTGGCCGGCTAGATTCCTCAGAAACCCAAAATATTCTGTGCTAAACCTGCAAGTAACAATACGAATAATGAATGAGACGAAAAACGATTGTAGATCCAATTATAGTAGCTGTTTGTGTGTCAGATTTACGTATATTTATTATAAAAAGTTATTTAATCGTATTCAATGTACATATTTCAGCCTGGGGGAATTTACCTTGCCCATCATGTTTAATTGTCTGTTAAACAAAAAATTAATTAAAACAATAATGTAAATACATTTTAAACAAATAACGTTTGTATAATAAAAATGTTGTAAGAATTAAATATATAAGAAATAAATTACCATAATTTTTACATATAAGTAGTCTATGTTGATTGTGGATTGATGTACTTGAGTAATGAACACTTACTCTAAGACAATCAATAGATCACTTTATTCACTTATTTTTATCCATTTATTAGTAATTATTTAACACAAGTTAGATTTTAAAAAAAGTTAAAGGTAGGTACATTTGGATTTTTAATTTTTTGTTATGTTACTGTAACTTACCAAGATGTAGTATAATGAAATACAAAGATTTAGTACTCTTAGAAAAACCCAAGATCAAGGAAGAGGAACAAATGGACGTTTTACAAACATATCTTAATAAAAATTGAAATATGTTAGTCATCTAATTAGAATTCTAAGCAGTGCTATTGTCTAGCAAAGTCTTCAATTTAGAAACATTAATAAATTAGTAAATTTTGAAAAATTAAACCAAGTTCAAAGTGAGAATGACATTTAAAGAGAAACGTAAGTTAATTTATTTTTTGTGTGCGTACATTCGTCACACGCACAAAAGCAATGGCTGTTGAATAATTAAAAATTGTGAATTCGCTAATCTAGATTTTTACGAAATTCTCATAAAGATTGTGTAAGGATTGTTGAAGCTTTACCACATAAGCTTTATAAATGAGTTAGTTTTATATTTCATTTCTGGTGTAGAATTGTTTTAGTTTAGTACCTATACATTATGTAGTTGTATACAGGGAGTTTGAAAAAGAACTATCTGGTTTTAACATGCTATAGAATCTGTACAAGGTAACTTAAAATATTCTAGTTTGCGTTATTAGATACATAAGTTGTCCAAGTTTTGCGCAAATTCATTAACTGCAGTTGGCAGGCCTGCTTGACCTTGAGTTTCCGGCATTCAGATCCTGGCATTGTTGACATTGGTTTTCAGTGCAGTGTAATGGCTACTCCGCAATAGAAGGCCCAGTGTGTCATTTGGCTTTTACAAAGTGAATCTGTTACAACAGTGCAACGTAATTTTAGACGCCAGTATGGTGGTGAAGCACCTACACCAACTACTATCCGTAATTGGCTAAAATCTTTCAAGGAAACCGGTAGGAAAAACACCAGGTAGACCGAGAACTTCTGAAGCTACAATTGAACAGACCCGTGCTTCGTGTGTTCAGAGCCCTTGGCTGCAGTTGAAACTGGTATGTTGGTAAAAATTGTGAAAATAGTTTTGGTTGACTCTTGATATGGAAAAAGTGATTTTCCCGAAAATTTGCTTCGCTCGGCTCGGCTAACGGGTTAAACGTTTATTTGATTCAAATTCTAGGACAACGTAACAACATTTTCTAATGTATGATACATGTTTTCCATGTATTTTTTACGTAGAATAGGATAATTTTTACGATTAAATCTGCGTAGGAAGCGCTGAACGTGAAAATCTCCGGAAAACATACGGATTTTAAGCGCCTTATATAAGTTTCACGAGAAAACTGATGCGCCATCGTATTTTACGTCAAAAAATACAAAAGAAATCATGTATTTGAAATAACATTTCCGTGTGTTATCGCCTTTTTTTTCATAATAATCATTTTAGCCTGTTTTTCACGTGTATTTCTTATGGGAAACTTCAGGGCTTTGAGGCACGTACCTGAACGCGGATTAATTTTTAGGTATCTAGAAGTGATTAATTAAGCCCCGGCCTAGTGTCCAATACCACATTTCAGTCTAACTTTAATAAGAGAAAAAAGTTCTACACTACTTCTGTTTCAATTAATAAATTGCCAACACAAATATTGAAAAAAAATCATATATCCCTAAAAATTACTGTATTGGTTATATTAATCAACGGTGCCAGCTCTACCGGTTTTGCGTTAGATTTACCGATGTTTTCTACATTTTACGGATTTACCTAAAAATTCTACTAAACGAGTATTCCGTAATAAAGAAATTCTTTATACAGGGTGAACGAGATAACCCGTATCATTCATTTTTTTCATAAACGGTTAGTCGTAGAGAGTTGCATTAAAAAAAATTATCACAAAAGCCGTAGTAAAGAATCGAATGATGATATTATTATTTCCCGGAAAAAATCGAGATCCGAAGAAGATAGCTCAGAACTTCAGGAATAGCTTTTTTATTACTGCCACCTGTTTAGGAACATGTGAATGTTTTTTAATATTTGTGTTGGCAATTTGTAAATTGAAACAGAACTAGGATAGAATTTTCCTTTCTTTTTAAAGTTGTAGTAAAATGCATTATTGAAGTTTTAGGTGGGAAATTAAATGTTTTTAATGTTTTATGAATGGATTATTGTTGCACCATTTAAATTAACTTGATGTTCTTTTTCGTGTTTGAGTTTTTTTAGCATAGTAACTATTAAGCAATAACAAATGTAACACAAGTAATAACAATAGTGATAATAATAATAGTAAGTAAATAAAAAAGTAATAATAATTAAATTTGGTGCTAGTAATGCAAACAACATGTTCAAATCCCTGAATCACTACTGTTACCATTTTCACTTTCCTTTAATAATTACAGTTTTTGTTGTTTGTCGGATTAAAATAAAAAGCAGGTGCAGTAAGAAGTGTTTCCTGCACGGGCAACACCTTCGTATAGCATTTTTAAACATATTTGTTCTTTTTCTGCAGAAACGGCAATACATATTTTGACGAGTTTTAAGTTTGCTTCAAATATTTTTTGTACTAAAATATTAATTTTATTGTATTACTACTGAATATAGTTGTTACTTTAATTGCATGTTTAATGGTTTTACATTTTAATGTTGTGTTCACAATTACAATATTAAAAAGTATTACTTATTGATTTTGATATTAACTTTTACCACTTTTTTGAAGACCTGGTGATCTGGTCGATAAATTAATAGAATTCGTGTGTTAATGATATAGTTTTTCAGCCACATGTGCCTCTTTGTGGAGTAGTCTTTTCTTTGTTACTTTATGGACGACTGTCAATGCCAAACGTGAATATCAGAATAAATGTGTAGATTTTAAGAGTAAAAACTGTCAATTTATAAACACAAGAAAAAACGACTAGATGTACGTCGGTATGACAAATTCTTTCTCAAATAGATACCGTTATCAAATCTTGAATAAATTTATGTAGACCATTTTTGTGTCTCACCGGGAACCGCCATGATCAGTATACGCAAAAGTATACATGGAAAAAAAATTTAAATTTGGAGAAAGACTAAAACCAATAGGGCCAACTCAACTAAAATATTTTCATTCTTCTGATCCTACCGGAGATCGACATCAACTTCGTTATTTTTAAATGGAACATATTTTATTGCATTTTCGGATTCTACTTCAAATTTTAGGGCACTTTGTATAACATTCCCTGTAGCTAGAAGTTATAGATTTCGAGATATTAATTTTTTTAGTAAAATTTTTACAGATGCAAAAGTTCACGGAAATATCCGTAATTTTTTTTCCAGTCACGCAGATTGTTTGAAAACAAAACAGCTAAGAATTTTTTTTAATTGTTTTAATTAAGACGTTTCGCTATAAAGCTTTATCAGTTGTTGTCTTAAAATTAATTAATTAAAATACTTAAACAAGTTAAAAACACAACATTTATTTAAAATGAGTATATAGAAAATCTTCTATGGCAAACATAAACTTACAAACAAAATTTTGTTAACTGGTTAACGTACCGGCATGATTGGAATCACAACCCACAACAATAATTTGAGAATTTATTGGGTTATGTCAAATTTACACAGTTTTATGTTTCTCAAATAATACTAATCATGGCCAATTCTAACAATGCTTATATGATTTTAAAATTATAAAAAATTAATATCTCGAAATCTATAACTCCTAGCTACAGGAAATGCTAAACAAAGTGTTCTATTTAAAATAACGAAGTTGATGTCAATTTCCGGTACAACCAAAAGTGTCAGAAGAATGAAAATATTTTAGTTGAGTTGGCCCTATTGGTTTTAGTCATTCTCCAAATTTTAAAATTTTTTCCATATATACTTTTCCGTATACAACTAATGGTGGTTCCCGGTGAATATACTTAAAAAAATTCTTTTATAATATTTGAATTGTTGAGTATGAATGTAAACAAAGTTTGTAAAGCAAACACAATACAAAAGTATTCTAACCATTAACGAAAATGACTTCCAAGCGACTACCAAAAATTTCTTTCATTGACTTAACAAGAATTTCAATTCAGCTTCAGTAGAAATTACATACTTGCAAATCACCATGTCTATGTAATGCATTTTAATCTTTCAGTGCAACGCAATTTACATATTTAGTTACCGTGTGAAGGTTAAAACATTTTAAATATAATTATACAAACAATGATTTAAAAAAATAAAACACACAAAGCTTACAAAAAATTAATTAGTAAGGAACATTGCATAACTAAAAGATTACAAAATATGGGATTTCCACATACGTAATCTAAATAAACTTATGATCGCCACTATAAATTGATGTTTGGGTTATAATAACATTTAGTAACAATTTAAATTTTAATGATGATGCGCGTAATATATTTTGTTTTAGCACTAGCATTGATAGTCACTGCTGCCCCCAAGGAGGGCAGGGTAAGTATTTAAAAGTTGAACTACATTGATATATATATATATAAATAAATATATTTGTTTAGATTGTGGACCAAACGAGGAATATAGCACTTGCCATACTGCTTGTCCAGCTACATGTGAACCTCCAAAAGTAATATTTGTCCAGCCTCTTGTAGAATAGGATGCGGTTGCAAATCAGGTTTTGTGCTTAATTCAAGAGGACAATGCGTCAACCAAAGAGATTGTTAATTTGGCAAATTGGTTACCGGATGCTAGTTATCAGTTATTGAGTGTCAAACTAAATTTACGTAAATATAACAAGCATAATATAATAAAATTCACGATAAAAAATTGCTAATAATTTACCTGTACATTTTACATTTATACGTATGAAACAAAAAAAAATAAAATAGGTAATAAAGCATTTTTTAAATAAGTATTTCAGTCAGCTTTTAATTTAAACGGCATCAATACATTAATTCAGCATTCATTTACAAATTTTATACTTAATAATATAATCAAGAGCAATAAAAAACAGAGTAAGTACTAATTAGAGTTCAATATACATTTTTTGTATGATAATATTTATCAGTTTTTCCTATTTATGTGTGTATTAAAAGCTGTAATTTTAACATGTTGCTACATACTAAAGGTCACTAAAATTAAGTAACGTAATTAAGACATAGCGTACCCTTTACATAACACTTTGGATAATACATAAGTAATTGAAACATGAATTCGAAGCAAATAAGAAGTTTGAAAGATTACACATTAATGCTTTTTTACTAAATTACCCTTAGAAATTTGTATTTTGTATGAAATACTACAGTTAGGTAACAGTAAATTTTATAAAAACCAAAAAATATTGTATTTTACGTGCAAAAAATTAAGGTGTCTTAAATTTTTACATAAAATTTCTTGTACATTTTGGGTTAAAGTTATAGGAGCGCCACAGCCCTTTGGTTTTCACTATGTAATAGTCATCTGAAGAACACACCTATATACAGTTTGGCGCCAACTTCTGCATTAGAGGATAACATCGTTGGGAAAAAAGATATCACTTTCAAAATTGGCATTGCCATTTAGTACAGTTTTTAAATGTACATTTTACAAATATTTTTATGTATACAGAGTGTTTTAAAAAGTCGTGGCAGCATAAACTTAAATTTTTTTAAATACTACACACTATATTTTCTGTCAGGTTCAAAAATATACTGAGTGACATAGAAAGAAAAACACCCAGTAATAATGAATTTATTTGAACAATTTTGGTATACTAGTGTATACGAATTAGATTAGTAAACGATCACAATTTGATAAAAATTAAACTGTTAACTTCTTCAAAAAACTTAATAATGTGTTGCTCCACCACGATGTCTTGTGCACTCATTAACACGTCTGGGCATACTTCTAATGAGGTCTTTTCGATTTCTTCTTGAGGTATCTCATCCCATGCTATCTGTAACTGATGCTGCAAAGTCGCTAGAGTTTGTGCAGGGTGAGCTAAATTGAGTAATCTTCTTCCCATAATATCCCAGACGTGCTCGATGGGCGAAAGATCAGGAGATCTTGGTGGCCAAGGCAACAAAGCAATTTGATTGGCCTCAAAATGAGCCAAAGAAACCCTAGCAACATGAGGTCGTGCGTTGTCTTGTTGGAATGTGCTGTTGGGGATGGTCTGAACATAAGGTACAATATTAGGGTCTACGACCTCCTGGATGTAGCGCGCAGCGGTCATATTACCTCTAATGAAGACCAACGGTGACCTACTTCCAATAGGAATAGCTCCCCATACCCTAACTCCAAGTGTGTGGTGCACATGCCTATTCACAGAAAATTGGGGATCTTGTCTTTTACCGCGCCGTCTTCTCAGCCTTGCACGACCGTCATACATACCCAAACAGAATCTGGATTCATCACTAAAGACAATTGAATTCCATTCTTGGTCCCAATTTGCCCGTTCTCTACACCACGCTAGACGATAACGTCGATGCTCTGGAGTCAGTGGTAGCACAAAAAGGGGAAGGTATGAAAACAGCCCCAAAGGTTCTTATCCGTCTATAAACGGTTCGCATCCCAATCGGTCTTCCATGTTCTTCAAACCACTGGTCCGTAATCGCCCGTGTAGAAGAGAAGCGGTCCCGTAAAGCCAATAGTCTAAGACGGCGATCTTCGCGTTCTGTGGTTCTTCGACGACGTCCTGTACCTCTCGCTCTTCGTGTACGGCCCTCTTGGTTCCATGCCCGAACACAGACTGCCACAGTGTTTAAACTCCGTTGCGTTCTAGCGGCTATATCTCTCATAGACAAACCAGCCTCACGCAATCCCACAATTTTACCCCTATCAAACTCGCTTAATTGCCGAAAATTATGGCGTCTTCGCACTGGAGGCATTGTACTTTACTAAATGCTTAATTCATTGTTTTAGGGCTACTTAATCGTAAGTGTTTTTGAATGAGGTTAACAAAACAACCGCTAGGGCAATATGGCTGAAAAACTGATCGTTTTTATCTTAATATAAACAAATATATTCCCAAAAAAGTTTACAAAATATTCATTATTACTGGGTGTTCTTCTTTCTATGTCACTTAGTATATCTCATCAATAGCTTTAAAAATATATAGCATGTATTGTGCAGATTATTTTAAAAAATGTAGAAAATTATTATTATTAAAGATTTATTTATTTATTTGTATTAGTAAAAAATAACACCTACTTTAACGTTTGTTATGAAGGAAATCTGTACTCTAATAAAATTCATTGCGATACAAATTTTTATTACGGTACAGATT
The DNA here is from genome assembly GCA_030710515.1 of Abscondita cerata. Classification (NCBI taxonomy): domain Eukaryota; kingdom Metazoa; phylum Arthropoda; class Insecta; order Coleoptera; family Lampyridae; genus Abscondita; species Abscondita cerata. The sequence goes on from JALBCR010000129.1 coordinate 91,780, forward strand.
TAAAATCAATAGAATTGCGACATTACATAATTATCAAATGTTCCATGAGCAGGATACAAATTCAGAACCAATACACCGTTGTATATAGCACTTATCGACTGGTGCTGTGGCTAAAAGTCAAACATAAATTTAGCATATTTGACGATTTGTAACTATAGTAGTAGTGCTCAATTATAAAATTAGCGTTTCTATTTAACATTATGGAGTCGTAGAAAAACTAGTGTATGCAATTCGCATGTAATGACTATCAAGACAATTACGGCGAAACAATTACATGCTCATTACATAATATACTATTACGATATACAAAAAACTCCTCATTTACCGATATAGTTACACAAAAATAGTTATTTATGTAACAAGTTCATAATCTAAGTTTTTATGGCGACACAGAATTATGAACGAGCGACGAAGGAGCGAAGCCATAACTGTGGCGACTCCACAAAACGAAGTTATGGACGAGTTGCATACAAGATTTGATGTTCAACCCTGTTCAACTGATTTTACACAAAAGAATATGAATTGCAGAAAGGATTTGTCATACTGACCTATATCTAGTCGTATTTGCTTGTGTTGATGAATTGACAGTTTTTACTATTAAAATCCACACATTTATTCTGACATTCACGTTTGGCATTGACAGCCGTCCAACAGAAAATAACAAAAAAAGACTAGTCTATAAAGAGGCACGCAAAACTGTATCATAAACAGCTAGATTTTGGCCGGTTGAACATAAAATAATATAATAAAACTTTTCTTAAATATTTTAGTCAGGTTTTAATTTATATCAGTACTTAATCCTTGGTTTTAAAGAGACTTTATCTAGGTAACATAAATTCACGCTTTGTTTTCTATTTAAAAATTTTGAACATAATTAAAAACGAATACTAATTAGAGTTCAAGATATATTTTTATATGATAATATTTATCAGTTTATCCTATTTATATGTTCATTAAAAGCTGTAGTTTTGACATTCTTGCTACATATTAATGGTCACTCTCTAAGATTACTGTAATTAAGAAATAGTGTATGTTATCACCCTTTACATAATACTTTCAATAATATAATTGAAATATGGATAAAAAACAAATAAAAAGTTTAGAAATTACACATTAATCGTTTTTTTACAGTACACATCAACATAATCTAAGGATATATCTTATTTGCTCAAAAAAAAATGTTTTTTCTACAATTGTGCAAAAAGTGAATACTTTTTGCCGCAATTACTGTGTCAAAAGTTTCACTTTTTTGCTTTAATGCAAAAAGCAATTTATCAGTGCAAAAAGTAGAATTATTTTTGGACTAGTGTAAAAGTATATTTTTAAAATTTTTAATTTTTTCGAAATGTTGTGTGCAATATGTTGCACTAGTTACACAAATAACTAGTTTGCATCTTTTTTCTCATTTTTGTTTTAAAAGTAAAATGTAAAGTAAGCTATTAGTAGAAAGTAACTTAAATAAAATTTTACATAATTTTAATAATAATTAATTAATTAGAAATCTACAGAATGGAACTAAACAACAATTCAAAATAAATCTTATATTTTAATTTGAAGATTAAGAAATTAATAAAGAGTGGGTCCTCATCTGCAGTTTAAAAACCGCCATTACATCTTCTTGGTATAGACAGAGTAAGGTTGTGGAAGAAGATTGTACTGTTGTGAAAGAAGTCAATTTTGTATAGCGTCCATATGTGTCAGATGTCTTCTCTGCAGCATATCCCATGCATGCTCAGTGTAATTGAGGTCTGGGGATTGAGCTGACCATGGCAAAACCTCAATTCTTCCTTCATTTAGTCAATCTGTAACAACTCTTATCACGTATAGACGTGCATTGTCATGCATAAGTTGTTAAATTTTGCCATAACGCTTCTGCAAATGGTTGAACAACAGGTTCAAGAATATTCTGGATATATTGTTCCTCATTTAAGAATTGATCTAGAAAAACGAGATCAGTTTTCCTATCCAACGTAATTCCCGCCCATAGCATTACAGTACCACATCGGTAGCTGTACACTTCTTGGATATGCTGTGGCCTTGCTGCATTACCAGGCTGACACCAAACTCTTAGTCAGTTGCCTCAAACTCGGTTACGGTTAATCTTAGATTAAATACAACAGTATCCATGGATTGATCACACCAACTAGGATTAAATTTAACCGAGTTTGGTGCAACTGGCAATTAATCTTCGAGAATCACGTCTTAATCCGAATCGCGTCTCGTCAGAAAAAAGTATAATCGACCATTGCTCTCGATTCCAGTTTACGCAATCTCCTCGATTTTCCTTGGTTAATGGTGGAACCCTAACGGGGCGTTTGGAGAGAACATTGACTTGTCTTAAAACGACGCCTGGCGGTTTGGCTGTAGACTGTCACGTTATGCACTGCGTGATGACGTGACTTTGACTCAGTAGCATAGATAGTGAACTCTGTCGGCGAGTGATGTACTGGTCTTTAATAGAAGTGGTGGCGCGTCTTCTTCCAAGATGTTGTTCTCTAGGATAACCCGTATCTCCAACTTCCTACATTACAATTGCCCTATCCATTTCGTCAGGATACAAATGATGACGTCTATTTTGATCATTCATGTTAATGCTTTTAACGCAATTTATGCTTACACTTATCAATGGGTAATAATTTTTGTGAAACAACGCAGAAATGCAAATGGTGGAAAAACACTCTAAAAAAAATTCAAAACATTCTAAGATTTATCAATTAACTGTATACTTGTTTAATGGATACTTTTGACAGACAGTTGTTTATAAGTTAGCTAGCAGCAAAACTCAACAACAACAAAAGACAGTATTAACCGAAGTTAAATCAAGCAAATCAAACAATATTAATTTCTTGAGAGCCATAATCTTTTATTATGCCCGTGGCACATACAAGGTTTTATTTATTTTTTTTTTTTTTTGAAAAATAATTAGAAAACAGTTTGCTTTTTGTACAAATTATTTCGGCGCGAATTGCTTTATTTTGTATAAGTCGGCTATTTCGGTGTTGTCATGGTTTTTGTCATAGTTATTCTTCATTGTTTATCACAATTACAAATGACAAAATGGAATTTGTACAACCTGAAAACGCTTATTCCAAAGAAATCCTTCCAGAATATGAAGCTGTACAGGAAAACGTATTCCGCATAAGTCAATGGACTTATATATGAAGGAATCTTTTGTGAGTGAGGTGTGCAAATGCGACGAAAAATTGGTGATGGCATGCATGTGTCAAATAGTAAGTACGAGGATGTATTGATATCTAGTTAGCCTAGACCAGTTCCTTGCAAAAAACAAAATATTGCGTTACCATAGCAACGAACAATAACTTATTAGAAGTGTCAGTGTAAAGTTTGACGTCAAAAAGTAAACCAGAGTCACGCAATAAATTAAATGAAAAAGATGTCCACCGAAATTGTGAAAATCGAAAAATTGGAGTATCGAGCCATCATCAAGTACCTGTATTTAAAAGGGTTAAGAGGTAAGCAGATTTACGAAGATATGCTTAATACCCTTGGTGATCAATGTCCTTCGTATGCGACCGTCAAAAATTGGAATGCAAGCTTCAAAAGAGGTAAATTTTCCATTGAAGATGATGACCGATCAGGAAAGCCAGTTTCTGTGTCAGTTCCCGAAAATATCGATGCAGTTCATGACATGATTTTATCAGACCGTCGAATTGGGCTAAAACGGATATCTGAAGCACTGAATATTTCATACGAACGCGTTCATCATATGGTTCACGTCAATTTGGACATGAGAAAAATTGCTGCAAAATGGATCCCCAAATGTTTGAATGTTGACCAAAAGCGTGCAAGGGTAGAAGCATCGCGTTCGATCTGTGCTCGATTTGAAAACGATGTAGACTTCTTAAACCGAATTGTTACTATGGATGAGACTTGGGTACATTTCTACGATCCAGAAACAAAGCAACAATCGATGGAATGGCGACACTCTGGTTCTCCAAGACCTAAGAGTTTCGTGTCCAAAATCTGCTGGAAAAGTTCTTGCTTCAGTTTTTGGGATTGCCATGGAGTAATCATGATTGATTTTTGGATAAGGGTAGAACAATAACTGGAGATTACTATTCGACATTACTGACCACTCTACGGGAAAATATTAAAGAGAAAAGACGCGGAAAGCTATCCAAAGGTGTTTTGTTTTTGCAGGACAACGCCCCTGCACACAAATCTCATGTTGCCATGCAAAAATTCGTGATTTAGGGTTTGAATTACTAGAACACCCCCTTATTCACCCGATTTGGCTCCGTCCGACTATCACCTCTTTCTTCAACTAAAAAAAGTTTAAAAGGTCGTACATTTTCTTCCAACAAAGAGGTAATAGAAGCTGTGGAGGTCTGGTTTGCAGAGCAAGAAGAAACATTTTTTTTAAAGGTCTAGAGACGTTGGAGGTTTGCTGCAACAAATGTATCCAATTAAGAGGAGAATATGTTGAGTAATAAAATATTTTGACATTGAAATTTTGTTTGGTTCTATAGTAGGCTAAGAAGTTTTCAATATATCCTCGTAATTAAACCTATAATTATTATATTTACTAAATATTGTTCTCCTTTACGTTGAAAATTCTTTTCAAAACAAGGTTCGTACTGCTCAAAACATAAGTTGTGGTGAAGGAACCTCCATAAGCATACCACAAACACATGAAGGATCTGTTTCGCTTGGAGTTGGTGCACGTGATGTGAAGATTATAAATCCAACAAACTACTTTTCAATTTTCATAAAAATTAATGTTTTTTATTTTAATGACAATAAATGATCGACAACTAATGTAGGTATATTTCGTATGTTTCATGCCTACTAGGATATGACAATTTCATTGTCGCTCAGTAATTTTTTTGACATATCCGTGCCATAACGATCGAATTACGCCCGCTTTTGAGTGCTTATAAAGACCATTATGATGTCAAAATAAAATAAAAATTAATATCTATCACAATTTGCATTCTTAAATTAATGTAGTTATTACTAGGTTTTTTTTTTGAAATTGTTTTATATAGTTAAGAATACTTTTCTTGTTAGTTACAAAAAACAAATAGTTGTTTATGCAGCAGCATCGGTGTGGTCTATTGCAGTTTAGAAATATGTACTTCTTTTGGCTGCAATCTTTTTGAAACATAGTGATTTATTATCTGATAAGTAGTGTTCAATTTTGTTTTGTTTTTTAACGTTGCTTTATCTTTATGCCTTTATTCTGAAATAGATAGTTTGCTTTGCCTTACCTTGTCGAATTGTTTGTTTGTTGTGAGATTATGTCTTGTAATGCAAGTTTAGGGCGTTTGTGTTTGTGGTTTGGGTTTGCAGTGTATTCTAGTATTCATAGTTATTTACTTGGCTATTTAAGTATTTACCAAAGATTATAGAGTTAGCAAGATTGGAAACGTAACGACCAAAGCGAAGGTACCGACATCTATTGCTTCAGATGTATTCCAACAAGCAAGTCTATAACGACTAATTATAGAAAACTGTTTACTGTTTTGTAAAATCAAATTTTGACGTTGTCTAATAACCAATGAAATAAAACTAAAAATTGAATTTTTGACGTTTGAGGAAACATATAATAATAATAATAATAAAGTGTTTATTTTTGAACAGATAAATTAAGATACATTTCTAATTATTATTTATTGGTAAAAACACAATGCATGGGCACAAGTCCATCTGCAGAGTAGTAATTATAAAAAAAGTTTAGTAATAGATAAATTAAACAAAACCTTAACTTATTTTTTAGAATTAATTGTTAAATTCAGAAATAAGAAAATATCTATAATTCCATGCCTTCACATGATAGCTATATAATGCTTGCCAGTCTTGGCCGTTCATATAATTAATGTATTCTTTTTAGACAATACTGCCTTGCCGAGCCATCTTATTCTAAATTCTTTTAAGGCAGAACAAACACCAATATAATGGTACATATCCTCAATGTCTTTTTTATTACACATTATACAATAATGTACCTCCACCGCCCGACTGATATTGCAATTAAGGTAAAGAAGCTGTCCCCTAATCTTGATTACTGATCTAATGAGATTCAAGCCGTAACTATCAGAAATATAACTATTAACACCTAATTCATGGTTTAATTCTTTATACAGCTGATAACAGGAAGAATTATTAACTTTAACCAACATATTTCTTCTAAATTCACTTTTTATATTCTCCATTAGTCCATCAAATCGCTGTTTAACTCCGTCAATTACATAGTTACTATTTTGCCAGTCGTATCTCCGACAGAGCGACCTGAATTCACCAAACCAAAACAATTTTCTTCTGATTACTTCCTCAGCCAAAATTTTAGTCAGTCTATGATTAGGCAACAGTAACACTTTCTGTATATACGCAATATGAAGGTTTAAAGTAAACAAAAATAGGGGATATGATTTAGTCTCTAGATATATAACATAATGTGGTGTGTTCTGTGGAAGAGAGAATAATTTTCTAACAAAATAAATAAATAGTTGTTCCATTCTATCAAAACACGTAAAACCCCAGACTTGAGCGGCATAACAAATAATGGCTCGGCAAACAGCATTAAAAGCAGTAAATTTAAAGGTAACCGGTATTTTACTATTCTTAAAGAAATTATTATAAGTTGAATGAATACTAAACTTAGCGACACACAATTTTTCATTAAAGTGTTTGTTTAAGGACAGTTTACTAGTAAGAATGACTCCCAAGTACTTGTATTCATTCATAACAGCTATGGGTTCCCCATTCAATCGCCACTGTTCGCTTCTTGCTAATCTACCTCCGTTTCGAAATACAACTATTTGAGATTTATTGAGATTAATAGTTAAATTCCACATTTTGGAATAATCACTAAGTCTATTGATCATTTCTTGAAGTATTAAGGGGTGATCTGCCACAAAAACAATGTCGTCTGCGTACATCAGGCATCTGATATTAATTCCAGCGATTCGTACACCACCTTTAATATATTCATTAATATCGTCAATAAAAGAGAAAACAACAGTGGTGACAGAAGACAACCCTGTTTTAAACCTATTGTGTTGGTAAAACTATCAGTTATACCTTGAAATGTCCATACACAAGATTTAGTATTCTTGTATAATCCTTGAAGAGCTGCTATAAATTTAGAAGATACCCCGTGAGCAAATAATTTATAATACAATGCATTTCGATCTAGCGAGTCAAACGCAGTTTTGAAATCAACAAAGAAACAATATAGCTTACCGCTTTTTACCGATGTTTTAATTTTTATAATGTTCATTAAGTTGAAGATATTATCAACAGTCGAGTAACCCGCTCTGAATCCCGCTTGGTATTCACAGAGTACATTTTTGTCATTTACCCACTCATTTAGCCTTTTTAGCAGCAATCCTGTAAATAACTTAGCAACAGAATCAGAAAAGGCTACCCCCTGTAGTTACTAACATCATTTTTGTCGCCTTTTTTAAATATAGGGAAAATAATTGAACTACCAAAACTTGTAGGGACATTTGCAGTTTCATACATATAATTAAAAACATCAAGTAGTTTCTCTAAAAAATTTGTCGGGCTATTTTTAAAAATTCATATGGCACTCTGTCGGGCCCAGGCGCTTTACCATCTTTAGCTTTTTTAATTACATACTTTAATTCATTAATATGGAACGAGTTATCTAATTGACGATCTAAAATTAAAGGAGCGGCGTAGTTAATCTGATGGACGTTAAGGGGCGGATTCAATAAATCATTAAAATGTTTAAACCATTCGTCTGCCTCTATATCAGCACTGCATATAAAACTCGAGCATCTAACTTTTCTTATCAATTGCCAAAAACTTCTATTATCATACACAGCTTTAAAATTTTCGTTGATACTAGCATAATATTCTTTCTTTTTGTTAAAACATGTTTGCTTATATTGATTATTAACTTGTATGTACATATCTTTTATAATATTTTTGTTTGATTTCCTAAATAAATTTAACAAAGCGAAAGATCTAGTTCGTAATATTTTACAATTTTTATCAAACCACGGCTTATTTACCTTATTTTTATTCGACAAAGGGTATTCAACTTTTGACATCCAAGGGCAGCAGAATTTTGATTAACGTTATAAAGGAATTAATTAATTCTTGTGTATTACCAGTTTTCAAATTAATAGTGTCCACTAAGTGTTCTAGTTTGTATTTAAAATTTATATTATCTAGCGGGGTCCATACTAACTTCGGTAAAAGGGGTTGTACATTTTCTTTTTGGTACTATAAATATATATATTTGTGTATATTTTGTGTTTTTTGTGTTAGTTCATTTATATTTTGGAACGTTTAATTTCGTTTTATCTTTCTTTATTTAAAAAAAAAACAAAAGGTGTTGTACAAGATTCAAAAATCAAATAGATTAGCCTTTTGAGAAAACGCTCTAAACATTTAATATCTATTGATTATTCTAATCACATTAAGATCACGGAACAAATGTTACTTCTAATCCAAAGAAGTTTTGAAACTTTTTAAAAAACAAACGTAATTCCGATTGCTCTTCAGACCTTAACGAATTATAACAATGAAACTTCTAGAGATTACCAATCAGTTTGTAATATGTTTGCTAATTTTTTTAGTTCCAAGACCACATCACAGTCAATTCTAACGATGGCATACTGGGTGACAACAATTTTTCTTTGCTGGCCGTTCGGTAGAAAATGTTTGGTAGAATACAGTAATTATGTGTTTTTACTAAGGCGTCCGATAAGATCAATCATCGCCTTATGCTTTCTAAGCTCGGAACCCTAGGTGTTGTAGTAGTCATTTACTCCGTTAGATTGAATCCTACATTAAAAATCGACCACAGCAAGTATATATGAACGACTTTACTTTGGCATTCTTACCTATTACTTCTGACAAAAAACAAGAATCCTATTATTTTTTTATTATAATCTAAATAAACATGCGATCATTCGGGTCCCTATAATTAAAGATTTAGGCGGCGCCATATTTGACTCAAAACTATTATCTTTGGTGAGTAGAACATATCCCATCTCAGGTTTTATCCAACGATCTACATATAATTTTCAAAACATTAATTCAATTAAAACCCAGTATTTTTTGTCATTTGGAATCAGAAATACTTGATTTACATTAGTCGGGTACAAGGAAGTCCAACGTAAATGTGTTAATTAACTACAACGTAAATTTCGTCGATCATACAATTCTTATTCGGAATTGTATAATCATTTTGAATTATTACTAAACTTGGAAAAGCGTAGATCATGTACTGACTTCACGTTTACTTGGCAACTTCTAAATGGACTAATAGATTCATCACACAGTTTGCAGCTTGAAGTTTAAACTAATTACTGCACTGTGAAAAATAGGTTTATACGTCGGTTGTTCAAGACGTAGTTGCAATAAGTATCTGAATTTCATATAGAATCTATACGATCCATTATTAAAGTTAAAAAAACATTCCATTCAAATAAAAAACCTAAGAGTTCAAATTATTGGGTTTTTGATATCAAAAAAAATTGAACTGCAAATAGATATCGTATATGATGAAACCGCTAATGTTTTTAGACTCTTGCAGATACACTCTATACAACAATCCATTTACCTTATATTACTAGGGTGTTAAATTTAAATATGTACTTTTTTTTTATTAATAATATTTTATTCAGTCGGAAAGTAACGAATGTAATCAGAATATTTTTGTTTTGCTGAATCGCCGTGTTAAGTTTCTAAACTGATGCAATCTGCATTTGCGACGTCTGCGGCTGAATGTTCTATGTAATAAATGGTCACCAGCACTAGTCATGGATTTTTTAAAAGACCTTTTTGAAGATGATGACCGCCATATTTACATTCAACGATTTTTAAAGTACAATTAAAATCTACTTTTTTTGTTTTATTTGTGAATTATCAAACTATGCACTAGAAATCAAAATTTAGCCATTTTTACATTGTGCATTATACCATTGATTATAAACTACGAATCAATGATTATCGAGATGATTGTACAACTTTTCATACTTGTGAAGTCTTTTCCACTGAACACAAGAAATAAATACAAATTTGATGAGCAGATCATTAAATCATTAAAATTTTTGACAAAATCTGTTTTATTAGGACAATCTGTGCGACACAATGCAAGAGGAAGTTGCAAATAATTGTAATAACTGCAAATTGCGATCCACTCAAATGTTTTGGTTTTGTAAGGCCTTCTTGCTTCGCCCAGTATTTTTTTTCTGTAAACTGTAATCTTTTGAATAACAATTACCATCTCCAAAGGCGATAACCAAACCAAAAGATTTTAGTGGATTGCAATTTGCAATTATATACCCGTAACGTAAGCGTACGCTTTTTTAAATGACAACCTCAATGTTTTTGCTGCATTTTTGTAAAATCAATTGTTCACATTCTAGAAAAGTGAAAAAATATTTACTCGAAACACAAAACTAATTCAAAATAAAATGTCTCTTGTTTTTATTTTAAGGTTATGTTCATTTTTAAAATATTACAAATTTTTTTTAAGAAATGTATGTAAGTAACCCATTTTTGTATCAACATTTAAAGTAGTTTGTCCTACGGAAAAAAGTAAAAAAATTTGGGATTGTCGTTAAAAACCCATGAGGATGTAAACGTTAAAAATCTACGTGACGTCATAAATGAAATTTTGTCATAAAGTTCGCTATTTAAAAAATAGATCTGAAAGTAAATAACACAATCGTGAATTAGGTTTCAACATTGATTGTAAAAATTTGAAGTTTCAATATTTACCAATGATTTTATCATGCACTATGTAATTCAGGGAAGCACAAAGACCGAAAAGATACCCGCGTTAGATAATTTAAATTTAAAAAAAAATTAAATTTTTAATTGATGTCAAATACTGCTTTTGGTAGTAAAATGTTTACTATTGCAGATGAAGAAATAGATGAAGAGTCATTCAAAATTCTCGATGAAGGTACAATAACGGATCTCAAGTGGGCCACGGATAAAATTTCTAAAAAAATTTAAAATTAATTTAAACTAATCCCGTTATGGATATTGTTGAAAATCAAAAAACAAATGTAAGTTTGTATGCGTCTCGAGCTTATATTATTGTTTGTGATTATGTTATTCTTTCTAAAGCGACCCATTTCGTCCGATGTCATCATGTAAAGGATTCATACTTATAATACGTTTTTTTTCAATTAATCTTGTATACATTTAGTTTTTTATGCACGAGTGTTTAAGCCCTTGCGTGAATAGACAATAGGAACTAAATTTTCACAAGAACTGATTGAGAACACCATTTTTTAATTTGCCAGACCCCATAAAACTTTCAAAACTTTTAAAATTATTGTAATTAATTTGACGTTTTGTTTTGCATTTTGTTAAATCAAATAGAGCTTGTAAGACGACTTTTTCTAGCGACTGTTCAAGTTGCACTCGAGGCCTCATAGTAAGAGTAGATTGGTTTTATTATTTATTACTTAGACTATAAGAACCTAACTAAACAATATTACATACATATTATATTGTCGTTTTGGATTGCGTTTTTCATTTGAATTAAATAAAAAATATAAAATTAAACGTGTATGCTTTTTATTTTTTACCCTGCTAAAATGCGTAAACATAAGTTTCTTAGATCATATATCAATTAGAGATTCAACTGCGTATTTTGCGTTTAAGTGAGGAATACATCCAAAGTCCAGAAATTATAAAATGATTTCGAATAGGTTCTCTAAAATGAATTGAAACTAATCTTACACCTTTATGCCGAAAAAGAAGAAAACCAGAATATAATTTTTATCCGAATAATTGTTTATATGTGTATACGAGGAACATTTGAATTAATTGTTCAAAGTATTCGATCTAAAAAGATTGGGTATTCCAGTTAGTACGATGTCGTATTGTAAAGTATACTGCAGCATAATGAATTTTATAGAATAATCCGTTTTAGTTTATACGACGGAATATTTAAATCTATAACCCTGTGTATTTAAGTCTATAAGACAAACTAATTAATCTTATATTACCAAAAAATTTGATTCAAATGAACTTGATATTTATTCTTATAAAACCGTTTACATGTTATTAAAGTACTGGCAATTTAGAGCTGTAACGCTTTTATCTTATATTTATAAAACGGGTTGTTCAAACTAATAACATAAAGTCTTTGTTCGTAACGTAAAAAATATTAGTTATTACAAACTCAAGAACATTCAAATTAAATAACCTCCTTCTGATATAATTGAATAAACGTTTTGCTGTCCCACGGGTATCTGTATTTCAAATAAAGAATTTCCAAAATTCAGATATTCTATAAAAAACTTTTTTCTCAGTGTGGTTGTCGCCCTGTCCGTCATCGTTAATTACTTGATCTTCTTACGACTCGCACCAATTCATATCGAAATTCGCCTTTATTGCGAATGTCGCAAACAATTAATACAATGCCTAATTATATTGACATTTTTAGTACGTCATACAGCGCACTTAAAAAAATATACCAACAAATGACTTCTTGAAATGAGTTGGATGTTTTAGTATGAAGGTCACCCTATTATGTCATTCTTTTTAAGCAGGTTTTTTTCTCTTTATATGTTCACTTTATTTGAAATATATATTGTTTTGGTTGCTACAGAGTTTGTTTGTTTGTTTATAAAATAATTGAAAGATGTAGAAGAAGGGTGGTACACATACTTCAGTGGAAATTTTGATTACTCTATGCGACCTCGAAGCTTTGCTTGAACTGTTCCTGCTAAAGTTATTACATTATCCGATTTCTCTTACGAGTCTATCGACTGAGAAGTCTTGAAAGGTGTAACTCTAGATAGATTCGTAAGGCTAATATGATTTTGTTTACATTATAGCTCAATAGGAATAACAATGCGGGTAGTTGAGTAATAGGGTACAAAAAAAACAAACTTTGTCTCAATTAAAAAGCATCACTTAATAAGACGTAAAAACAATAGAATAAGAGTACAGTTCATTCAAAATCAGGGTATTCGCAAAACATTAGCGCTAAAATCGTAATGTTTGCGTAATGGGGACATCTGGCAATGATATTCGTTCAATGATGAAGAAAGAAAAGACAGAATCGGCCGTTAGCTGTCTTATAATAACTAGGCATGCCTAAACAAAATCGTATTAAAACTCGTAAGTAAAAATAGAAGCTATTTAAACGCCTGATCTTAAGAGTATCCGAACCATAGATCAAAGAAAAACAATTAAACATTTTCGACTGATCTAAACAAAGTCGTAGTCGTCGTACGACAACTTGTATAATGTAATATCTGCTAATAGATTCTTACGAGAACGAGAATACAGTAATGATTTAACAATGTTAAGATGGTATCTAAGAATTAAGTAATTGAAAATGGGTATCCACATACATACAAATAAAAAAAAGGAAACTCAAGTATGTTTGTACTGAAACGTTATGTAATATAGAAGAAAATTGTTTTGAGAACTAATTGTATGATATGACTGATAGTGGTAATGATAATAAGCCATATATTGAAAATTATCTATGCCTTAATTAACAACCACGAGTACATTTTATCATGGTTAATAATGTGTAGTTATTATTTAGTAAATGATAGAAAAAAAGAAAATTATATAAGTAGAATAGACGCAAAACGTTTTTTAAGTTATATTTTTGACATGGTGTACACAATCACAATTATTATTATTGTATTAAACGTGGTTGTACTAACAACATGCAAGACAAGTAAACAATATTATTTTTTTCATTTCAATACAATAATTTTGAAAACTTTTGCAACATTTTTAGATTGTACTAGGAAGAACGAACATTATGAATGTGGATCTAGTTGTCAAACTACATGTGAAAATCTATACTCGACATGTCCAATAGTAAATATAGAATGCAATGATGCATGTTACTGTAATTTAGGATACGCGCGAAACTCAAATGGAGTTTGCATACAAATAAGTGAATGTTAAGATCATTGTGTATTGTATTATTTTCGCTATTATCTATACTAAAAGATTGTAAACTAATAAGTAAAATTAATGAAACTTGTAACCTAAATTAAACAATGCAGTTATAGTAAAAGTAAAAATAGTTATTTTGTTTATTTAGGCAGCGAGGATTGTTATTTCAAAGCCAAGGTGAAACCAACGCTTTAAGACAGCCGATGCATAAAGTTTTGCTGTCGAATTAAGCATATAATTTTTTACGAATTGCAGTCGCTGAAAACGATTTATGCATTAAGATTTTCATCTGATTTTAATATCTGCTATACTTTTTAGGTTGTGTGCCATTCTTTACTGCCCAGGTAGAAAATGTATCAGTTTACTGTCGCTATACTACATTAAAAGTAAATTGGCGACAAAATTATTTATTGAACAAAACGTTAATAAACACTTAATACCTCATGTATCAAAATCTACTTGTTAACTTTAGTACTTCCAGTTGAAAATAATAATACAAGCGTTTCGCACAGAACCCACATTGCTCCAATATTAATAAACGTGACTGAAACTGAAATGTGAACAGTTTTTGCTCGAAAGGAGGAAAAAGAAAATTGCGTTAAAAAATAGTCCTAACAAAACTTATAGATAATAAAATATCCAGTAATTTTCCTTTCGTATTTTTTTGAATAACTAATATTCTTTTGTAGATACTGTTAAAAACGATTACTACCACAAGCACATTTTCTGCATTGCACTACTAACTCTTACAGCAACATTTTTGAATGTAAATAATTATTCATTGAATGGCCAATACTTTAATATATGAAACGGTAACATATCTTAGTAGTTTCTCAAATGCTGGTAAAGAAATAGTCCACAGTCCTCTTTTGCCGATAAAGGTTATGCGGTTGATAACTGTAGACCAACACATCAACCCCTGTTGATGTTATTGTTCTCGGTGCCCATCTTGAAATCTCACAAAGCATTCCACAGGTAGGTAGGTTTCTGGTAGGACAATTTCTTTGAAACTAAGTAGTAGATGGAACGTCTTTCTTCGCACTGCTTCAGAGTTTGCACCCACAGCAGGTTGTTGTCTACGAAGCTCATCTTCCGTCCAAACAATTGTTTAAAAACAATCTCAATTCCTCTTGACATGTGTAAATCACAATGCACAAGGAAACACTCTTCCGGTACACCGAACAGGTCTTGTTGAACTCAGTCGTAACTCCAAATCTTGCCTTGGTCGTACCTCCGTATTTTGCCATAAATTCATGAAAGTCTTCTTCACATTTTTGGTTTCGTGTCTTATTCTTGATTACTCTCGTCTGAATAAGATTGGAAGTGGCATCGTTGTTACCAGCGTGTTGGGTTAGCTGATCATAATGTACTACTTTCGATTTTCCCCTCGGTGGTTTTTGGATACGGTAAATGAATTCACCTTCTTGGATTTGACCGTCGTACCGCACCTTCATCCGATCGCTAGCAAATTTGGATGTTCTTTCGGACAATATCATGTATGTCATCCAACCTTTTCCGAAGTATGCCGACATAATCTTTCCCTGCAACTTTCTCTTTAGGTCTACATTGAAATTAAAGATCGCATGGCAACCGTATTTCACTACCAAGCATTACGCAGTCAGGTGTTTGTCCTATACTCTCGTTAACGGATGATCGATACGCCATCAGAACTAAATGTTGGCCAGATATTTACCCATTGTTTGATTCATCCGCTCTACCATTTCGTCTGATTGGGGGTGAAAAGGCGCCGTTTGGGTTTTTTTGATTGATTGATGACAGTTGGCAGACGTTTCGGAGTAAAGTTGACTCAAAGTTTCGCTCTTGGTCTGAATGTATTTCCAAGGAAACTCCAAATGTATTTGTTTCCAGCTTCGCTTTCAGGGAACGGACCTGCTACGTCAATCGCTACCCTTTCAAACGGGTTCCCAACATTGTACTGCCTCATAGATGCCTTCTCTTCTTTACTGGGCCATTACCTGATACACACAGAACACACTTACAGCAACACTCCTTAACGTCTTCTCTGCATTTCACCCAATAGAACCGTTCTCTTATTTTCCCAAGTGTCTTCTTCACACCAAAGTCCTCCATAAGTAATGCAAGTGCTGCAATACTTTCGGCTCTTAGGCACTACTAATTATTGCCTTCTCTCGGTACCATCAAATTTCTAGGATTTGTTGTTCGTTTCAGAAGACCAACTGCCCCTACAGTCAGGTTACTCGCATTGGTATCTAGCACAAATTTTCCTTCTTCCGAGGGTAACTGAGACCTGACGCGATTACTAGAGACTGCTTAAATCGTTGAAAAGCGTCTACGCTGTCTTGGTCTCTTCGAAATTCTCGTCCTTCTGTTAATTTAAGTAATGGTTTTTGCGATGTCAGAATATCCGGAAACGAATCGATGGTAGTACGTGCATAACCCAAGGAAACTGCTTGTCTCTAGATGTTGGCCATTCTTCAACTGCTCTGATCTTTTCAGGGTTAGCCTGCATTCCGTCTCACGATGCTAATGCCCTTACCCATAGTCATGACTTGAGGCGTACTTGAGTCGAAGGACGGCTTTGAGACAAAAAGTCATACTATAAACGGCATTCCTTCTTAAGAATTACTTCAGTTTATTGGTATCTTGAAGTCTAGCTCAAATCAAGAAGCAACAATGATTTGCTTTAGTTTTTAGGTTACGTTAAACTAACGGAGTGAGGATTGTCACGTATCAGTGCACAGCTTTTAATGCAGATGGCACTACTACAAATAAAGTCGACATATTATTTTATTACCGACAGCATTTGAATTTAATGCGTTGTCTTCTAATAATTTTGTTGTTGTTAAAGAAATATAATGATAATGTGAGGGTATACGCTTTTGACCTTACCTAGGTGTAAATCAGATGTCAAACGAAGCTAACGGTCAATTTGCATTCTGTCACCCAAATAAAAAAACCCTAGAAATTAAACTTGACATGTTAAAATTCCCAACAACCCATTTTTGAGTATTATGTTTCCCGCAAATTGCCGAAGAAGTGAATATAATAAAGGACTCGATTTTACAACCAAGATAATCTCGATTAAGTACGCCTCAAGCTTGAGATTGAGATTTGACTATAAGTATGGCCATAAGTGTCCCAGGTATTGTACTTTTTTCTTAAAGATATGGCATTTTTTTTAACTAATCTTCAGGTTTGCATTACGCAGTCGACGGAACACGTCCTTTCGAACGACTTACCAACCACAATGACGTCGTGAAATAGACCAAGCACGTTTTCCACGATAGTTCACGTTTAAGACGGTTTCTATCAACCGTTCAAATGTCGCAGGGGCGTTGCACAACCCGACGGGCATGACGGTAAATTACCACAAACCACTTCTAGTAGTAAAAGCGGCTTTATCACAATCTACTTTATCTACATCTACTTGCCAGAAGCTGCTCCTTAAGTCCGACGTTGAAAACCATTGTGAACCTGACAAGGCATCTAGTGTATTGTCAATTCTGGGTAGAAGGTAGCTGTCTTTCTACGTGATATAATTCAGTTGTTGATAATCAACACAAAATCTAGTTGTACCGTCTTTTTTCTTCACGAGTACCACTGGAGACGCCCACTGGCTACTTGAGGACTCAATCACCATTTGCTTCTCCATGTGATGTGATGACTCGAGAGAAGCCTTCTAGGATTCTGTTGTATTGGCTGGTCATCTCCAATATTTATTTTGTGCTTCACAATGCCCGTTCTTCCTTTAGAATTACTGCCCAGGGCAAACACGTCGTGGTATTCACTAATCAAGTTTTTTACTTCTTTCAGTTTGTACTAGTCAAAGTCTTGACACGAGGATGACAAAATGTCTAACATTTGTTGTTAGCTACCAGTACTTGATGGGTGAGTAGTTCGTTTTCCAAACGAATGGTTACTTCTATCTGATCATGCGTAGGAATTTGTTTGGCAGTCGCCGTTCAAAGAGAAAATGCCGTTGGGAATATTTTGCGAGGTCCTTGCAGTACGCCTGGGCGGACAATGGTTTTCTTAGCTCCTGTATCAACCAGTACTCTAAAGCACCCCTCTCGGTCGACCTGTTTTAGTTTTCCGGCTGCTCTTCTGGCTATTGCGTGGGTTTCGTACAGTGACGTTGAACATGGCCCACCTCACCACAGTTCCAGTATCTTATTAGTCTTCTATGTGGTAAGTTCTCACGAGATATTCACCGAGCAATTTTTTCCAAAGTTTCGTTAATTGGTTCGGACTCTTTGGTTCCAGCACATCGAAGTTTAGGGCTACCTCTGTGAGACTCTTGCTTTACCGCTTCAAATTCTAAAGCATGGGCCAAAGCATCTTCTAATGTTCTTGGTCAAGCTAATATCAAACTCCGTTGTGTCTCACTACCTCTAATGCCATCTCCAAACGTTTGAATAGCCAATTGCTCGAGGAAGCTACTCGGCGCCGTGGGGTACGCCAATCGATCCAGTCTGGCAATATAGGCTTTAAATTCTTGCAGGTTATCAGAAGATTTTTGAAGACGATTCTTAATTTGCGCGAGATACGCTTGTTGTAGATGAGAGTCCCCATACGTTGTTTCCAGACGTAGGATCAAGAATTCATAGTCACTCTGCTGACCTCTGGAACAGTTTGTACTACATTCAGTGCTTCTCCACGCAGAGCCACAATTAGGGACGTACCTTGTCTTCTCTGGTTCATCTATTAGCTAAGACAGCAGCCTCAAACTGCTTGTGATGTGTTGACCAGGGTACTTTAGCATCGAACGGGTAGTACAATCTTCATTCTGACGCGTACGTCTTTATCTTTAGGTGCTTGTTGTAAAGTGTCTGGTTGATTTTCTAGTATTATTCTGTTGGTTATTTTCTTGTCGTGTTCTTTGATTAATCCAACTTTCTCTTACGTTGTTGCTTCCAACGATTCGAATTTTTGTTCAATTTTTCTTCTATAGTTTCTATTTTCTCCTCCATTGATTCAATTTTTGTTCAATTTCTTCTTCGATTTTTTCTAACTTCTGTTTGATCTTATTGTTTTGTTTTCGTTATAGCATTTACAAGAGCGAGATATTAATAAACACTCAATATCAAATTACCTTATTATTTATTTTACTCATACAGTTCTGGTACAAAAACACATCAACTGTTACACACGTTTAATTTATATCAACTTACATGACGACTAAACTTCGAACTGATTCCTACATCGGAGGATAACTTAGTTAATAAAAAAGACACAACTTTTAAAATTTGTTACATTTAGTACAGTTACTGGGTACACATTTCAAAAATATTTTTGATTAAACAGGGTGTTCCAAAGACTCGTGGCAGCATAAACTTACGTTCTTTTTAATGAACATACCATATTTTCTTTAAGGTTCGAAAAGATCTCATCCATAGCTTTAAAAATATATACCATATCAATATATCGTACAGGGTATTTTATAAGATATAGCTAATTATTGGTAAAATGGCGTGTACTTTAACGCTCTGTTATAAAGTTACTTGAAATAATTTAACATGTATTTTTTTACATGTTATTTTCATGTCATTATCTGTGTTTAGTATTAATTGTTTTTATTGCCGGAAAGATTTTTAAATGGATCGCCTTATATGTCTTTTTAGGGATTGTTAACACAATTAATTAGCTTTTAAACGATATAGTATATGTAGGGTATAAGTTAAGGGAAACGGTAAATACTTTATGAAAACCAAAAAATATTGTATTTTATGTACAAAAATTAAGGTACCATCTTAAATTTTTACATACAATTTTTTTGTACATTTTGGGTTAAAGTTATAGAGGGGACACAGACTTTTGATAAGCTAAATGTGTATGTGAACGTGAACTCTGTAAACGGTAACAGAATTGGAATGGAAAATTTTTATTCAAGTGCAGATGCACCGCTGAGATAGAAGGAAAAAATCGGTTGATGAGATGTCATGGGTGAAAAAAAGGTGTAATGTTATAAACAATTTAACCATTTCGATAGTGAAAGAGTCGTTGTTTAAATTATAAATAATAACGATGCAATCGAAAAATCAATTATTGAATTAAAACTACAATCAAAACGTGAACGTGTGTGTTTAAGAAAAAAGGACAATTTAAAAGTTGAATGATAGCGTTTTATATAACAAGTTATTATGAACGTTTAATAAAACAAATTGTGCAGTAAACAAATCAAATACGTGGTATCACCTCAAGGATTTCATCATCAACAAATTTTATGCAACACTCAAGGCGAACGAATTTTGACAAGATAACAATAAGATTAATTGTTTTCGCTTGAAAAAAAAACTATGTTAAAACTATGTTTTTCACCACCCGTATTTGCGTTCAAAAGCGTTACTAAAATTAGTATTTAATTTGTCCTGGTATTGATTTTTGTTTTGTTTATTCTATTAAATTTAGGGTGTTTTTAATTTAGAACGGACCCAATTTGACCCTGAAATTTTATTGAAGAATCTCATGGCTAAATTTAATTATTTTTTTTTATATGCGAATCCTTTCAAACCATCGTAATATACAAATACATTCTATAATTAGCAGATTGTGCAAATGTTTTGAATATATTCAAGGATTTGACAGATAAAATATAATGTTCCTATGATTGATGTACAAGTACCGTTTAACGTTTACAATGAAGTATATACTGTTTGGTTTATCATGTGTTATATTTGCAATTACCGCATCTAGAACAGGTAAATAGTTTCATGTTAAATTTATTCAATCACGAATGTATAATATGTATATTCTATGGAATTATTTAGAGTGTGGGAAGAATCAAGAATTCATAGAGTGCGGTTCAGCTTGTCCACCATCATGTGATAATCTACGTCCAACAATGTGTACTGATCAATGCGTAAGAGGGTGCTTTTGTAAGCAGGGTTATTTACTTAATTCTAGTGGAGAATGTGTTCTTAAGTGTTAGAAATATGATTGGTATCGTATCTTATACATATTGTGTAAGCCCACCTTAATTTAAATAAAACAATTTTTTGGCGTCTTACTTTATTTTGAATTCGATTGGTGTAATGTATCGCAAACAATACATACTAAGAGGTGAACCCGGAAACATATAGAAAACCAATGGGAAACTCTAAACTTGCTTCCCTAATTGTTTTACACCAAAGTTCATTAGAAACTACAGTCAGTTATTTGCAAACATAAGAATTGAGCCTTCCACCGTCGCGTCTGAATCATTTCTTGGATAAATGAAACAAATTACCCCGGTTTAGTTTATAATTTAACATATGAAATAAATGTTTTGCGCAAAACTCCTCATTACCTCTGATACTAATAAACATGTAAGAGCGTATAAAAGCGTGTAGCGAAAATTTTGCTCAAAAAAGTAAAAAAAAAAAGAAATTGCATTGTAGAAAAAACAATTCAAAATTAATAAATAATATAATTTACAAAAACGTTTTCTTATAGTTAGTTTTCTTTGTATAATTAATATTTATATTGCTGTATCTTGGTAGTATCGGGTCAAAAAATTAGTTTAAACAAAAAAAAATTAAACTACAAACAACTTATAATTATGGTTGGAAGTACGTTCTTGTAAGTTTCCCAAAATATGAAGCATTTTGGTTCGATCGATTATACCGAAAATCTAATCAAATCTTCGATATTTTGAATAACCTCTGCATTCAAAATTTCATTAAAATCGGACCAACGAATTTTGAGATATTGTGAATGATCGGAGTATTTCACTTTAAAAATCGTCTCGTAACTCATATCTTATAAAATGAAACTCTGACAATTTTTTGTCTGTCTTGTCTGTCCAGTGCCAGATTAAGTTGGAGATAGGCGATGGCCGCCGGTCGGTGGTTAGGAACAGAGATACGGACGCGTGCAAAAGGAGTTGAAATTCACCAAAAATTGTTTACACCAAGGCATAAAGACGACGTCAGGTCCCCTCAAAAATTGATTCGGAAACTCAGTTGTTGAACAATGAGCTTAGGAAGGAAGATAGCGGAAGAGTATCTAGCGCAAAAAAAGGAAGCCTTCTTCAAGTAAATCTTCACTTGATAAGCAATTTAACAAACAGGAGGTAGAAATTAGATAGGAATGGATATCCGTTTCAGGTGCTCAAGAGTTAGTTGACCTCACTGAGCAGGTGCATTTGATGAAACAGGCAAAGCTACGTATGTAAAATACTATTTACTCATGGTGTAATAGCGTAGGTACTGATAAACAAATTTCTAAAGATAAGGGAAAAAGAAACTGTTACTTAATAAAACAAATACTTCGTAGTTTAACAACAACATTTTCGCCCCTTATCAAAGTTATGATTTTAACGTAGGTACAGTACAACTCAAACTTAAACTAAAACTAATTAAGAGAAGTGAGAACTTGACTTACCCCATGTTTCAATATTGTTGTTTTCTATTTTTTAAGTGAGGTTTATTTCACTAAATATAATAATAAAAATCAAATTTGCATTAAACCAACTTTGTCGACAGATGTGATAGCAGTTACATAAGTAGATCCTTCGATTATTATAACCAATTATAACCAGCAAAAATTCAACAGGCGATTCAATATCGTTATTTTTGCCATCACTTAGTTAGAAATGATCGACTTATGTAACTGCTTTCACATTTGTCAACAAAGTTACTTTAATGCAAATGCATTTTCGGGGACGTATTATGTTAGTACAAAGCAACACTAGATTGATAAAAATAAAATATTAGTTGCATTTAGTTGAACAGAGCTTAATTTCTTTCTATAGTAAATTACTACAAACTTTAAATAATATCAGATTTTACAATTTGATCAAATTGCAGTTTTTTCTTAACACACGTTTTTAAAGCATTTCATCCTAAGAATTATGGTCTTTTAACTTGTTTCAAAGAATTGATGATTAGTATACGAGAAAAGCAAAAAAAAGACAATTTCAATTATTTAGTTAATTCCATTTTCCTACTCGATGAACTAATAATTACATAGTACGAGTAATTGTTAAAGCATATTAGAGATAAAATAACTCAATGTTTCATACAAAACATTCAGAATCAGTAAACCCACAAATGTACGTTATTCATTTGTAATGAACAATAGAATATACAGCTGTTAATATTGGAGCAATAGCGATGGCGACCATTCCCGTACTGTCACAAAGTAAATTATTTATAGTTTAAATGTTATTTTTGGCATGTTTACATTTAAAAAATAATTACCGAATCATATATTTTTTAGTATACTACCAACGAATTATTCTATAGCATAAAAACGACAAATAATGTTAAAAATTTTAAGGCATACACATGTCAAGATTATTTGAAACCGTATTTTAAAAATATTTTCGATTGTACAGGGTGCTCTAGAAACAAGTGCAATATCAAAGTTGGGTTATTTTAAATGCATCATTTTGTATTTTTTTTTCTATTTTTGAATTGTACGATAAAAAATAATGTATGTTCTTTTTTTTTGTTAACATGTCCCTATACCTACTTACTTCCGATTCTGGGATAAATCGATTTTACCTGATTTGGAGACCCTCCAAAAAAATTCAATAACTTCAAGATGAATAAGAACAAGCAACTTTGGTTTACACCACCTTACTAAGAGCCTTCAACATCTCTTTTGCAATATTTACTATTATGTTATGATGCACAGGGTGTTTTTAATACTACCGCAAAAGACTAACGACTTAAAACTTAAATAACTTGCTTAACTTAAATAGAACACCCTACGTTTCTGTAGCTTGTTGAAAGCTGGAACTAATTACCTTTTAGTCGGTATTAGGGTTACCAACCCCTAACTCTGATAGTTTTCGAGATATTTTAAAATTTGATAGTTTAACAATTTACGATGTACTGGTGTCTAAGTTACCTGTGAAATATCCCTAATATGTACACACATGAAATTTAAAACTTGGACACCACAATTTCTGTAAACAAAAGTTTGCACATTGTGAAGCGGGCTTAAGGGTATCATTCACAATTCTAACAGCAGGTAGTCTCAGCATGGGTTATCTTATAGAAGGACTGTAGAATGAATCATTACACTAAGCACGTTTTAGAAAATAGGTAATTTACGTTGCTTACTTAATTTTTTCTTTAAAGAATATATTTGAAGGTATCGCTAATTAAACACCATAGCTCGATTAATTATCGAATCAAAATTTTGTTTAGGAAATGTTTACAAAATAAAATTAGAAATAATTTTGATTTAAAAACGTCTACAAGCAATAACTTTTAAATTAAATCAAAAACTAAACATGGTTATTTGGGTTGACTGATTATTACTTATTTTTAAATAAATCTAACCTACTAATTATTGTAAGTTATTAAAAAAATCATTAAACTCTCTATTCATAATATTTAGTCCTTACAAAATGTATATTTTATGACGTTTCATTTTTTCTGTAGTTAATATAAAAAGTGAAAATAAAAACTAAGGCAATTCTTATTGTCAACGTATATATTTAGTTTTTGACAAGAATTTATTACATAATTATAATTAAGATACCAAGTTATAGTTTAAAATTAAATGAAAACTTTTTTTTAAATAAAGGTATTACTATATAAATAAATATAAGAAATCAATAATGGGTGTGACCTCCATTATTATTGATACATTCTTGGAGGCGTCTGCTCATTGACGCTATCAAGGTATCAATATAATTAATATTAATCGTTTTCCATGCGGTATCAATGGCTGCAATTAGTGCATTACGGTTTACTGGTATAAAATTTGGCCCTTGTTGTCTTCGGATAACAGCAAGTATTCGAGCCCAAACATTTTCGATAATGTTAAAATCTGGGCTTTTGCTGGCCAGGGTAACAGCTCCAAGTTATTTTCTCGTATCCAATTGCGCACAACCCGCGAAGTATGAATAGGGGCGTTGTCCTTTAACAACAAAAATACATTATGAAAATGTTAATTCAACAGATCCCGAACTATTTTTGGAGAAAGTATAGTGAAATAAGAATACTTACTTGTTGGAAAATATAATCTTCGTCTGGATAAAACACTTCGACTGAAGGTTTCATAATAGTTTCCAAAATATCTAAATACGCAGCAGAATCAAGACGTCCATCGATAGCCCAACAAACTCCTGGACCCCGCGCGCTAACCCAAGCCCACACATTCACAGAAAAATAACCACTTCGTTTTTTAGGACATATGTGATTATTTTCGTAACGAGTTCCTTCCATTCTAAAAACTTTTAGTGGTCCATCGTTGCGGCTATTGAACGTTTCTTCGTCGCTAAAAATCACTCGATTCCAAAATTCCAAAGGTTCGTTCACATATCGCCTTGCAAATTCCAGACGACGTCTCATATTTTCGTCACTGAGAACTTCTTTCGCAGCAGCATTATACTTCTTTATTCCCATCTCCTTTAATCTTTTTTGTGCAGTTATACGGCATCCGGGAAAATGTGTATCTGCTATAGCCCTGGAGTATGTAGCAAATGGTTGTTCTGTTACGTAATGAAACAACTCGAGATCTTGAGCACGTGTAGATACTTTAGGTCTACCACTTCCGATGGCTCTTTCCAAAGTGTGTTCAAAATTCCATTTTACTCGGTAATGCCCTACGGTGCTTTTTGGTATATCTAACATACGTGAAATTTCACGCACGCTACGGCCCGCCGCTAATTCCGAAACAATCCGCGCTTTCAAATCAGCACCGAGATGAGGTGGCATTTTCACAACACTTGAAATTTTAAACTAAAATGGAATTTACATTTCTTACTTTATTTATTGGTTCACACTAACCCTTCTCAAACAGTAGGTAATTGTTTATTTATTACATACTTCTAATGACCAATGTAACAACCCTTAGAGCAATATGACTCAAAGGAAGTAAATTAAACAAACAAGGATATTCTATTGTTATTGAAACTTATTCATAAAGTAAAAGCCATTTCCTTATAATGCTAATGGACAGGATTTTCTTTTAAGTATTAAGATTACAATAGAGGACTTATAAACTTTCGAAAATATCTAATTATAAATATTTACACTGCAATTGCGCTTTTTCCTTAATAATTTCTTAGCAATAACATACACGTTCTTGGTTTTTAAGTTGTCATAAATTTGATATGATATAAATTTGTGTTTCTAATATTACATCACAAACTAATCTTTATTCGCCAAAAAATTGTTGCTTAAGTTGTAAAGCTTCGTACACACCTGAACAACAAACCGAGCAACAAACATAACAACGAACCGAAAGTCAAACAGAACGACAAACGATCTTTTATGATTTTCACAATCCGAACAACAAACGGAACGTTTGTGCTGTTCCCATAATTATTTTCAGTAGTTTTCAGTTCATATATATTTATTATTGAGAAGAAAAATTGCGGAAAACAAGAAGATAGTGCCAACCAAATTTTTACGCACAAAGAAGAGTAAAAATTATAATTTACTTCGCTTTTTTTTATTTTGGAAATTTCTCGCCCAAATGATGCTAATAGGGACATCATTTTTTCTTGCATTCTTAAACACTGATTAATTTAAAACATTTTTCTTCTGTCAACTCCATAATATTACCTAAAACACAAAAATAAATAATTTAATTCTCCCGCATAAGTTTGTTCGCCGTTTTGTTTAGATTCGTCCAAACCTGCAAACGCATTCGCGCGCATTTTCTTTGATGTCGGAGAAAAAACCGACAAGTTGCGGGAACGCCGCAAACCTTTCGTGGACTTGCGAATCTGTTCTAAAATTCGTACGTAGCACCGTCCAAATTAATGTTCCGATTGCCGTTCGGTTCGTTGTTCTGTTTGTTCCTCGGTTTGTTGTTCAGGTGTGTACGAAGCTTTACAATAAGCATATTAATATGAACTATATCTTATGAAAGGAGAGTTATGTAACTATAATTAACGACTTAACGTTACGTTAGTAGATTCCATTTACTATTTACACATATTTTCTTGGAACATTCGATAATTAACTATAGGGATATGATGACCCTATACTTCGCAGGTTGTGCGCAACTGGATACAAGCAAATAACTTGGAGCTGTTACCCTGGCCAGCAAAAAAGCCCAGATTTTAACATTATCGAAAATGTTTGGGCTCGAATACTTGCTGTTATCCGAAGACAACAAGGGCCAAATTTTATACCAGTAAACCGTAATGCACTAATTGCAGCCATTGATACCGCATGGGAAACGATTAATATTAATTATATTGATACCTTGATAGCGTCAATGAGCAGACGCCTCCAAGAATGTATCAATAATAATGGAGGTCACACCCATTATTGATTTCTTATATTTATTTATATAGTAATACCTTTATTTAAAAAAAAACGTTTTCATTTAATTTTAAACTATAACTTGGTATCTTAATTATAATTATGTAATAAATTCTTGTCAAAAACTAAATATATACGTTGACAATAAGAATTGCCTTAGTTTTTATTTTCACTTTTTATATTAACTACAGAAAAAAAATGAAACGTCATAAAATATACATTTTGTAAGGACTAAATATTATGAATAGAGAGTTTAATAACTTACAATAATTAGTAGGTTAGATTTATTTAAAAATAAGTAATAATCAGTCAACCCAAATAACCATGTTTAGTTTTTTGATTTAATTTAAAAGTTATTGCTTGTAGACGTTTTTTAAATCAAAATTATTTCTAATTTTATTTTGTAAACATTTCCTAAACAAAATTTTGATTCGATAATTAATCGAGCTATGGTGTTTAATTAGCGATACCTTCAAATATATTCTTTAAAGAAAAAAATTAAGTAAGCAACGTAAATTACCTATTTTCTAAAACGTGCTTAGTGTAATGATTCATTCTACAGTCCTTCTATAAGATAACCCCTGTTGAGACTACCTGCTGTTAGAATTGTAAATGATACCCTTAAGCCCGCTTCACAATGTGCAAACTTATGTTTACAGAAATTGTGGTGTCCAAGTTTTAAATTTCATGAGTGTACATTACCTTGCAACTTTCAGTTTTAAATATTTACCTTAAAATATTTATTTTTTTCAGAAAAAATAAACACAAATGTGCTTCTGAATAGTATCCTGGGCTCTAAGAGTCAGTCGAATTACGCACACCGATCACAATTTACTAATGTTTAACAACAGCAACCGTTATTTGGTACTTCAAAAATCGAACATACTGTAAAACATCGACAAACTTTAACTTATTAACTAAGAATGTAATACAAATTAAATCGCTCTAATAGTAGTACGATAATTTCGAAAACCATTATTTTTAGAATTTTTTTAACAAAGTTTCCAATGTTTGTCATCGATTTTTGCTGAAACTAATTAGGGTTGCTTTTGTTTGTAACAGGTGGGCGTAATTCGACTAACTCTTAGAACCCGGCATAAGTCATGAGCACATTTCTGTTATTTTGCTCTTAAAAAATTTTTTGAAGGTTAATATTTAAAGCTGGATTGGCCTATACATTAAAAATGCGTGCAAGATAATGTTCATTTTACTGATATCTCACCGGTAACTTAAATTTCAGTAAATTGCAAATTGTTAAACTCCCAAATTTTAAAATATCTCGACAGAATTAGAGGTTAGTAACCCTAATACCAATTAAAAGGTAACTAGTTCCTGATACCAACAGGCTACAGAAATCCAGGGTGTTTTATTTAAGTTAAGCAAGTTATTTAAGTTTTAAGTCGTTAGCGTTATGCGGTAGTATTTAAAACACTCTGTACATTATAACATAATAGTAAATATTGCAAAAGGGATGTTGAAGGTTCTTAGTAAGGTGATGTAAAACAAAATTGCTTGTTCTTATTTATCTTGAAGTTATGGCATTTTTTGGAGGGTCTGCAAATCAGGTAAAATCGATTTATCTCAGAAACGGAAGTAAGTAGGTATAGGAACATGTTAACAAACATACATTATTTTTATCCTACAATTCAAAAATAAAAAAAATATACCGGGTGTTCCATTTAAAATAACCTAACTTTGATATAGTACGTGTTTCTGGAGCACCCTGTACAATCGAAAATATTTTTAAAATGTGGTTTCAAATAATCTCGATATATGAATGCCTTAAGATTTCTTACATTATTTGGTAGTGCCCCACCCTGTATAAAGAAAATGAATACTACTGTAATGCGGTTTTGGCTGCTCTCGAACATGTGACGATCCGTTTCGTATACATTACAAATTATTTTGGACGATGTAGTACCATAAGTAAATGTTTAATCAGCCGTTTAGAATTAAATGGGTAGATTTACTATTTTCTTCTGATTATCAGTAGGTTAATTATAATTTTGTCTATGTTAAGCAACTCATTGAAGTTTCTATTTGAGAAGAATCTAAGAAACTTTTTCTAAATCACAGGTTAGCAATACAATTTTTAACTTTTCGTTGCGAGAGAACATTTATGTATTAATTGTCTTCATACTTTATAAAGACATTGTATTTTTTCATTTTGCGTTTTGTCCAAAATGCTATATTACCAGTTGTTGACGTAAAACGCAAGCAAGATTAATATATAGTGAATAATAATATTTTCAAACCTATGGCGACTAGCATATATCAAAAATGATAGATATTCTGCATGAATAAATAAATAAGTAACTTATCAGGTTACACAAAATTACTTCTCGCAAACTATTTATGATAAAAGCATTGATTTTAAAATTCGATAAAAGATTAAAATCATCCGTCGCCCCATCTACTTATTATTAAAATTTCAATTCGTTCTTTTTCAGGCAAATGTCGCACATATTTACTTAATTACTTAAAAAACAACACAAAAGAGATAAACAAGCTGATGAAGGACTGTCATATTTCAACGGTGATTGTTGCATATTTACTCTACCCTGGATTAAAGTTGGGGACTTTAGGGCTACAGCCCCCAGGCTCCGTGCTATATATGGCCCAAATGCAAACTCATTTTTTTACAAGGACATCTTGAAGGCATTGGGTATACGTAATAAAGTTGCTATACCGTGCATATCTTTTTTCTGATATAATTTGAGCACAATATAGCAACATATTTTATTAGATAATAAAAAAACCGTAAAATTTTATAATGATTTACGTGAATAAATAGGGTACGATCCCGATTGTCGTAATTTCTTTTATTAATAAAATTATTGTTGATGTCATTATTAATACAGTTTTTATAAAATTGTATTATAATGATAATAAAGTTAATACAAAAAAATACTGCAATCAGAATCGAACCGTAGTTAGAAATCGCAAAAAAATAATAGGCAAGAAATTAACTAATTCATCCACGAAGGCCGCACATTTTGATGTAGCCCCGGGCCCCAAAAACCCTAAGTTCGGCGGTGAGTTATGTCTCATTTAATATAAAAATTGACGTGTTTGAGATTTTTTAAAAAACGTTTAACAAAAGATTTACACTCGCACTCTAGAATACCGCAAAATACAAAAAAAGAAAAAAAAGGAGCATCCAAAAAATTAAAAAAAAATAAAAAAATAAAAACATACCGACTGCAAATTCCAAGAAGGACATTAAGAGGAGAGGTTGTTCATACATTATATGAACATATTATACAAGACCTCTAATGAACTTAATCACACATATGTTAAAGAAATTGAGGGACATGCTTAAAATATATAATTCTGAACAATACTTGTTATAGATTTCTAACATTCTGTTTATGGGCAGATTCTTATAAGCTGAAGTGGATGTCAAGTTAACATTGAAGAATGCATCAGTTCGAGTTATGTAATTTTTAAATTGAAATTGAATATTTTCAGTACATTACATAATCGATATAAAAATAAAGTATCAATAGTTTCGCGCCAATTTTGAAGTGTTTCTAGTTTATAATAAGTTTAATTTGTATGTGTTGAATAAACTTGATAATGTGGACTGTATATATATTTTATTTTAACTTGTACACTTTTTTTCTTACAATTAACTATACACAATGATTTACGGGTACTTGAACTTGAAACTAGAACTGTGACCCTTGATGGTCAAATGACAACTCGACAAATAATCATTTACATTTTCCTAACAGCTCAAGTCCTTTTCTCCCCCACTTACTTAGCAAAAACGTTCCCCCAACCCTAACACTACTTTGGCCTAAACAGTATGGTAGGTATTGAAATGGAAGTTTTTATAAAATTTAAAATTGAAATGATTAATAAACTTATTTTGTACTTGTTCAATGCTGTCATAGTATTTATGGTAAAAAGGATTCCAAACTGTACATCCATATTCCAATTGGTTCCTAACTAAAGTTTATATTCTAATTCGGTATTTTCCAACTTTTTATAAAATGTGCGAAATGGAAGTCCGTACATACAAAAGACGTTCGCCAGTTGTAATTTTTTTTTAAATTATAGTCTACTTTTTAAAAAGTGTATTTGATTCAAGTACTGAAAATTGGCGCCGAAACAAGTCGTCTATATCGTGACGTCAATTCCCGTATAAATAACATAATCTGGATTGTTTGATTTGTGTGTGATTGTTTTTTTTTTAAATTAGTGGTATGCTTTTACATAAGCAAACGACCATATATATTTGATATATACGAGTATTGACGTCACGACAAATGGTAATGATTTTAAAATATAGTGTTTTAGATATTTTTAAAATGAAAGTTTTTAATACTGAGCACATCATATATTTTTGTGATACTAGGGTTACCTTTTATGTTTATGACTTATGACAATAAACTACAATTTTCGTAAATACAGGGTGATTCAGCTAACCCGTTGATTAGAAGTTTATGTACTTCCCGTTGAAATATTTGTTTAAAAATTTGGAATAGGAGATTGCTCGAAAAGTTCTATTTAATTAAAATATTTCAGTTTTTTTCTAACACTTCCGGTTACACCGGAAGTGGCTACCAACTTTTTTATTTTAAATGGAATGATATATTTTTTTGAATATTTGGATACTACGCTAAAATCTGAGTTACTTTCATGTAACACAACCTATATGAAAAATCAATAATTTTTGAGATATTCTCATTTTTTTGAGAAAAATTGGTTTTGTAGTATTGTTTTCAAACGCTTGTCAATGATTGAAAAAGAAAGTTATAGTAACAAAATTTGGGCTATACTTAGGAGGACTGTTAAGTTTTTAAATGATGTGTAATTTGACATCTCATTATTTACAGGGTGTTCAAAATGTTTGGCTAAATCTGACTAACTTCAACTGCCCAAAAGTTAATTTTTTTAAATGGAACGCCCTGTATCTTGTTGTTCTATGTGATAGAAAATTAAGTGGTCTTTCAATCTTTATAAGAGTTCCCTATACCTATCTGTTACCATTTTCCTGCTATCGATGTATTTACATTCGACACACAATATTTCTCTATTTTATTAAATAATTTCTGACTAGTGGCCTGGGAAATTAAAACAATGTGCCTTATTTATCAAACTTGTAAACGTCGACGTGACACATTATACACGATATGGAAATCCACCAAGAATATTCGAATGAAGACATACTAAATTTATTTTTATTCATGGAGAATGTTACAAAATTATTGAAAGAACTTGCCGTTTGTTTAACGAGAGATATCCACACTTGCGACCTCTAAATAAAACTACGTTTAAGAGAATAGAAGTAAATTTTAAACAATTTGGAATTCAATGTACTAGAACACGCCTAAAGATAGTCAACGGTGATGAAGACAACGAAATAAATGTATTGGCATATTTTAATGCAAATCCACATGCATCGATCAGAGCTGCGTCTGAAGATTTGGGACTGTCCTACTCGTCGATACAGAGAATTTTCGCACAACGTAAAATGCATGCTTTTTCTATTATAAAACTACAAGCTTTCCGCCCAGGTGACGAAATACGTGGTGTAGCATTTTGTGAAAGCATTTTATTGAAAACGCAGGAAAACCAAATTTTTGAAAAAATTATTTGAATCGATGAGTCAAAATTTAGTAGAGAAGGAATCATTAATAGGAAAAATTGGCATTATTGGGCAGAACAAAATCCTCGGATGGTGCGCGAAGGTAACTTTCAAGATACATTTAGTTTTAACGTTTTTTGTTTAATTACGGATAATCGTGTTTGTTTTGAAGTGTATGACGAAAATTTAAATTCTCGCATATATTTAGAAATGCTTAGAGGAGTGGTTTCAAATTTTTTGGAAAATTTACCCCTAAATCTTCTAAATTCATGTTGGTACCAAATGGTGCTCCAGCCCATTCAACCCATGATATTATCAAGAATTATCCCATATGTTTGGACGCAATGGTCCATCTCTATGGCCTCCCTAACACCCC
This sequence comes from Abscondita cerata, assembly GCA_030710515.1. Lineage (NCBI taxonomy): Eukaryota > Metazoa > Arthropoda > Insecta > Coleoptera > Lampyridae > Abscondita > Abscondita cerata. Next base: position 124,838 of record JALBCR010000129.1, read on the forward strand.
TGGATTTTTTTTATGGTGGTATGTCAAGACTAAAGTCTATTCAAGGCCAGTCCATAACAGAGATGACTTATTACATCGGGTTCGAACTGCCTTCGCTGAAGTAGATGTGCAAATGGTTAAAAAATCATCAATAGCTGAAGTTAACAGAAGAGTTTTATTGTGCTTAGAAAACAACGGACGGCATATCGAACAGTTGCTAAATTAATAATTAAATTAATTTGCTTCTATTTTTTGCAATGTAATTATATTTAGAGGCCATAAATGTAGATATCTCTCGTTAAGGCTGCTCTCTCAGGGAGCTATAAAGTTTATGTAAATTTATCTCGCTTATTTTTAGAAATGTTTTCCTGATTTTGCACAAACATATAGCTAACATTATTATTTATGTCGTGCAGGAGCTATTTTTTTTTATTTTCGTCTTCGTTGTATTTAATTTAATTAAAACGTAAAATAATAGAAAAATGGATTTTCTTATAAGCCCAAATTTCGACTCATGCGCGACATAGATAATAATTTTCTGACAACCCTACTTTTTTCTTAATTTTTACTTAAAAATCAATGAGAAAAATTAACACAAAGTAAACGATAAATACTGAAAACTCTTAGAGAATTGTGAAATGAATGTACTCGCGGGCGATTTTTTCTGAGCGCAACAGGCCAGACTTGGAAACCGATTAATATTAATAGATAAATAATATATTGTTGAATTGTTGTCAATTTGTACATGACTTTCATTTTAAATAGTTTTAGAAACAGAAAAAACAACAAATAGCTATTTATGTAACAAGAAATAAAAATAGTGAACCGCCTACTAGAAATCTGAAATTGTCCCGAGTGATGAAACAGCCTTAAGCAAACGGCAAGTTCTTTCAATAATCTTGTAACAATCTCCATGAATAAAAAATAAATTTAGTATGTCTTCATTTAAATATTCTTGGTGGATTTCCATATCGTGTATAACTTTTGATAAATAAGGCACATTTTTTTAATTTCCACAGGCCACTAGTTAGAAATTATTTAATAAAATAGAGAAATATTGTGTGTCGAATGTAAATACATCGATAGCAGGAAAATGGTAACAGATAGGTATAGGGAACCCTTATGAAGATTGAAAGACCACTTAATTCTTCATCACATAGAGTAACAAAATATAGAGTGTTCCATTTAAAAAAATTACTTTTGGGCAGTTGAAGTTAGTCAGATTTAGCCAAACATTTTGAACACCCTGTAAATAATGAGATGTCAAATTACACATCATTTAAAAACTTAAAAGTCCTCCTAAGTATAGCCCAAATTTTATTACTATAACTTTTTTTTCAATCATTGACAAGCGTTTGAAAACAATACTACAAAACCAATTTTCTCAAAAAATTATAATATCTCAAAACTATTGATTTTTCATATAGGTTGTGCTACATGAAAGTAACTCAGATTTTAGCGTAGAATCCAAATATTCAAAAAAATATATCATTCCATTTAAAATAAGAAAGTTGGTAGCCGCTTCCGGTGTAACCGGAAGTACGAGAAGAGCTGAAATATTTTAATTAAATAGAACTTTTCGAGCAATCCTCTATTCCAAATTTTTAAGCAAACATTTTAACGAGAAGACCACACACCAAAAAGAGAAAATTAAATGTATAAACTGACACAAAATTACAATACTGACAAATAACTTCTGCCGAGTTTGACATATAACAATCGTCACTGTTCAATTGTTTTCCGTTGCCACGATACATATAGCATATTTGATAAAATAAGCGGGCGTTTTGTTTTGAATGTTCGCTCTTGAACGCAAATTAAAACTCCGCGCCATTTATCGACTTTGCGATTTCGTTTGAATATAGTAATTATAGTCTGTATACTATTGGCGCGGAGTAATAAATCATAATTGCTTGAAATAATTCTTTATTTTCTTGTGAAAGCGGTACTTCTACGGTTAAGTAAAAACCAATAAATTCTAACCAAAATACGATCATTGTGCCGCTCTTGCAGCATATCGACCCATCTAGGATCTGAGAACAATAGTTCAGTCTGTGCAAACACGTTGCCATCAGCCCAGGTACTGACGAAACGAGAATCATAGCCGTAGATGTGGGTATTATACCAAGATACAAAAATTATGGTATATAATACGTAAGAAGTAAAATTTGTAATGTAATCTATTATACAAATAAAATAAATAACATATAACCACATAATAATTCATATCAAGGTAAATTTTACTATTATAATATATTTACCTACTAAAAATATGATTTTCCAAACGTATCAGGTACCTATGCCACTGCAATACGGGAGATTCGATAATTCTGACAGGTTTATTACTCCGAGCCGATAGTATACTGAGCATAGTTATTTTGGGCGCGGCTGTAGAAAAAAATTGTTTTGTGCAAAACTGTGTGCAAAATAAAATCGATGAATTTGACGATACTATAAAACACATTGCAAGCTAAGCTACGAACCAATGACCGTTAGTACCGTTATAGACGTGAACTTAGCTAAAGTGTGGATATCGCCAAAATTTTCCCTCGCACGATATCATTTACTTTCCGTGCTACTCATGTAAATAACTATTATATTTGTATATTTTTATATTTATATTTGTATTTTATAGGTTAACAGTAATAGTTGACATTATTTTAGGTTAACAGTGACAGGCAGAAACATGAATTAAACCTTTTCATATGCTGAATTGAAGTAGTTTTAGTTATTTTCCACGAGACACGTGATAGTGATAGCTCCGTCCTTGGACCTCTATTTGACGTATTTAACCCTTGTGTTTAGGCTTACCCTTTCCATCACATCAAAGTCTGGAATTCTTGACTATTTCATGTCAGGCTTAAGATCACCAGTATTCTCGCTCAAATAGGTAGGTAATAGGGCGAAAGTTAACATAGACTTTCACTCATAAACTAAAGTCAAAAGCTCCTCATAATTTACGTTTTTTTACCGTTATTATTATTTGCTCAAAAAATCCCCTCCACAAAGCTGATGTGAACCGATTAAACCTCAATTTCACTTGATCGACTGTACTATGATTTTAACCTTTTCCCCAGTCAATGTTTCTGGCTGCATTATCAAAACCTTTGAAATTCGAACCATTGTCACTAATTATGATAGTTTGTCTCCCTCTGTAAGCCACAAATCTTCTGAAAACTCTAATAAAAGCTTCAATTGACATACATGTTGCGAAATGTACATATCCACACTTTGTTACTGTCCCGAAGATACAATGGACTGCCAACATCGATTCCACATATTTCAAAAATACGCATCTTCCTCTTAATACCCAATACTTTTCTGTGAAATTTAACATTGTTTGGCCGTAAACATAATTGTTCCTTTTGTTAAAATGTAATGGTAATTTTTCTACAAACTAATGACTTCCAAATAGTACATAGGGTGCACAAAAATCTTCAGTATCCTGACGTGTCCAAATTTTTGTTCTAATTTTATCTAATGCATGGCTTTAATCGTTTTAAACGTCGGTTCTAGTTTCAGGGTTTCTTGTTGAATTAATCTAATTAATATTTTTTCCTCAACACAATTAAATTCATGCAGTGTGACATATTTTTTTATCTTTTCTCCCACCGTACGAGTCTATTATAATCTGAAAACTTTATATATGTAATCAGTGACGAAACGCATGCTAATTGCGTTACGAGCGAAACGAGTTCCCGCAATATCATATGAGTTACAAAAAAACATGTTTCGTTACGTGTTACATAGATTTTCTAATTTTGACAAAAACAGAGTAAACGTTAAATTGAACGTACATGTATATGCAGTACATAATGAAATTACTTAATTCAATATCATATTAGCACATTCCCATTGTATGTTGTTATGTTCTCAATTTGTTTTTGTTGCTATCGACTTAAGGTTAGTTGAGCGGATCGAAGGTTGCAAGCACAATAATACCTAATGTTACTCAGAAACGGCAACAAATTCGTTCTAAACTAAATAGATATAAATTTAAAAAAGTTAAACGAATCGGATGTTATCCATATAACCTCAAACAGTAAACATGGTTTAAGAAATACCAACTGCTTTCCTCTTATAAATCTGGTTTGAATAGGGTTTTTTTGCAACTCGTGACATAAGAAATAAGAAAATAACTAGTTACCAAAAGTAGATGATTTCAACACCTACTTTAATTATGAAAATGTCACTTTACATGTCAAAATTAGAAAGTAAAAACTACTACGAAAATATATACATGATTGCAAAGACTTAATTTCTGATTCTACTTGGTTTGCTGAGAAATCAAAAAAGTCTAATATTGAGTATCTACAAATCGCAAAGGAGATGTGCGACCAAGGCCAATATACATCATCTTTGGAAACCGACAATAACGAAAACGTTCACAATAGTTACTGTACAAAATTGGGTAGAAGAATGAAAAAACGTTAGTTATCAGAGTCAGAACCGTACACAGGTTCTCTTACAGAAGAGGCACAAGAAATCAATACAGAAGTGACAACTGGTAAGAATGACGTATTAAATACATAAATACATGTTGTCAGGAGGTACTATGAATGTGTACGAGATGAGGAGCAAACAAAGAAAATGTAATAAATCTTACTTATTAGAAGAGCAAAATCAGAATAAAAATATAAAACTTTTACAAAACAATGAGCAGGAAAAATAGAAATCGTTTGGACTTACAACAAATCAAATATTTCAGATGTCAACAGGTTTCCGTCTGACAATTGCTTTCAAAGTAAGTTTAGCAGTAAAACTTCTTTATTTCATTTAATAGTATGTATTAGGTAAAATTACTCGTGTATTTTTTAGATTTGAAAATGAATTGAAAATGAAATTGATTGTTTTCGCTTGGAATTGTCTGACACAATTATTTAGTTATTTTATGGTTATTTTACCTTTTTTTAGCATTTTTTCAACTCACTTGCAGATTCAATTGCTGTATTTAGTTGGAAGGAATACAGTTCAGAAAGTTTTGCAACATCTAGTGTCGATTCGTGTTAGCGATCACGTACGCAATGGTTCACATTAAGCAACTTTGTCAACAGGTATGTAAAAGCAGTTACATAAGTCGATACTTCGATAATTGTAGCCAACATAAGCGTTGGCAAAAATAAAAATCTCGAATCGCTTGCTATAAATTTGCAAGAGGTTGTACAATAGCAAACAAACACTGAGAATCATTTGACAGCTGTTTCGTCCTTTTGGGACTCTTCAGGAGTGAGAGAACTCGAGTGTAAGTTCACTATTGTACAAGACTAAAGAATAAAGTGTAACCAAAACCGTAATAAAAGCTTTAAGTATTCTTTTCATTTATTATTTACATGCTTTATCGAATTGAAAATTTTTAATATTTTGATAGATTTTGTCGGGAATGTCCGTTTGTAAATAAAGTAGTCCACACCGTTTTAAAATTAAAATTCACTTTATTGTGTGATAAATTGACTAACCATAATTTAAATACAAACTTTTCTAACATAAAATAAACATCACTTCTTAACAGACATAATGGTGCAATACGAAAGTTGGCGTATTGGCGCGCATCTTCTTTCCAAAGCGAGATATATAAATATATATATGTATATCAAGCGCTGTATTCCAGGACAATTCGTAAGGTATATATAATAATGGTTATTTTTATTATACAGACCATAACAAACAACATGTCCAAAAACTAATTCAATGTAACAGGTATTTTAGAAAACATTCAACATTTAGAATAATAACAATAGGATCTTATATATACTATCTGCGTGCCACGCATCGTTGCACTTCATTGATTCTTATAAAAGCTTAATAATTCCGAAAAACCTAATAGACCGTGATCATCATAATTCATAAGCAAATTTCTGTTTTTAAAAATTTCTAAAATTTCACAAGAATCAACTTCGTTTTTATTATCTACTCTCTTAATTAATTCAATGTCGCCTACTCTATGGCCATTTTCAAGCATATGCATGGCAACTTTTTGATTCACAGATTATTACATTTCCCATTGTCAAAACAAAACTTTGATAAAGAACTGCCAAATATTAAGCAGATTGCATCATACAATGGTTTTCAGAAATAAATTGTCACAAACATAATTAGAAAACATAAACATAAGTTAAACATTAGGAACATTACAACGTTAGGAACTAGTAATAGCAAAATAGATAAGAAATATGTCAAATTACCAAATTATCCCACATACACAAGAGGTCTTCAAAAAATATTTTTAAAATTTGATTATAAAACAGTAATCTCTAGTAGTAACAACTTGCAAAATCTTTTAGGCAATCCAAAACACCCAATAGAAATGTGTGACAAATCGGGAATATATAAAATAAATTGTAAAGATTGTAACCAAGTATATATAGGACAAACCAAGAGACCTATTAAAACTCGTTTTAAAGAGCACTTAGCTCATGTCAAATACCATCGTACAGATAGGTCCAGTGTTGCCATGCATATGCTTGAAAATGGCCATAGAGTAGGCGACATTGAATTAATTAAGAGGGTAGATAATAAAAATGAACTTGATTCTTGTGAAAGTATAGACATTTTTAAAAACAGAAATTTGCTTATGAATTATGATTATCACGGTCCATTAGGTTTTTCGGAATTATTCAAGTTTTTATAAGAATCAATGAAGTGCAACGATGCGTGATACGCAGATGGTATATATAAGCTTCCTATTGTTATTATTGTTAGTATTCGCTCGCTGATGATGATAGCTTAGCTATTGAAACACGTGTCCGATTACAGTTTTTTGTTGCAGTTTTTGGTGTTTTTCCGTTCGTTAAATAGACGCTGCAGTTTAGTGTTCCATTCCTTTGACTGACAATTTAGAACAATTGCAAGATAGAATCGGAGAGACAATACGTGGAATTACGAAGAAGACATAACACAATTTACTTCAAAGATTTCAAGTAAGATTAAGCTATTGTCAAGACGTGGGGGGAAGACAGTTTCAACATTTAATTTAACCCATATTTTCTTTTCTAACATTTTTAGTCTTAAAATTGCTAACCCTTTTTTTATGTTTGGAAACTTATTTCGAGAAAATAAATTTTTGTTAATTTGTCCAACTTCAATATTTTTTTCTCAATAATGTTCTTATGGAACCTGCCAACATTTTGACATTTATAGATAAAGAATCACTACATCTTTCATTTTCTGTAAAAAAAACTAGGGTTACCATTTAAAAAAAAATACAATAACGTCACTGCTGGAAAACTAAAAAGCATCCAAACAAAATTTCATTAGAAAAAGTTTCTTTTTAAAAAACATAATCGACGTGTCCGAGGATTTTACTGAAAAGTCGGCCTATTTTTTTTAATGAATTTAGTTTTGACTCGCACTGTACATAGTAATTTAATAAATAATTTAATTTAATTTCATAATTTAATAAATAGTAAATAGTAAGTTTTAAATCAATCTACGCACACACTATAGAGGTTACCATTTACAGATACTGCTAAGTGATAAAAAATAAGAACGTTTCATTGAAGGCATTTATTTGACGTAGTAGAAAGTAGAATGTTCTCTCTTTAATTAACGAAGTTAACGAATTGTGGATTCATCTTATAGTATTAGCTTAATTAAATCGTAACGATTATCGTGGTAAATAAGTAAAACCAAAATACATTGTAATTAGCCAACACATATTTTATATATAGAAAATAAAATAAATAATTTACTAGTTTCGACAGCTAAAATACTGTAGTGTCATCTTCACAATGAAAAAAAAATAGTTTGTCGTCCAAATCCGTTGGGTTAATTTTTTTATTTGTAAGTCCCAAAAGTGCTGTTTAACAAATGTTTCCGATCCCGACATTGCCTAGTCATTTAAGGTCCGGGTTGGTACTTAGGTAGCACCTGGGGGCTTGTCGCTAGGATCCGTTCGTGCGAAAATCTTTTCTGCTGGAGTGCAGGGAAATCGCGCTCCGCGGACCTGTTTCCGCGGCCCCGTAACCGGGTCTGTGCCGCAGGATTTCCCTTACGCTTCCGATTAGACTAAAGCGGGCGGTGTAGGTGGTTTTATGATTCTTAGGGGGAGTTATCCCCACTTTTCGACGATTTAGGGTTCTTGGGAGGGCGTTAAACATAAATTCAAACCTTTTACTTTTCTGGTGGGCAAGGGAGAGAATTAGTCTGGTTTTAGGTTTCCTGGTGGTGGGTGTTGTTGAGTCACTTTAGTTTCGTAATCTACATTCCATGGCGAGTTGTTGGAGTACCAACAACCCATAGTTAAAACGAGATTTAAGTTTCTCGATAGTGGTGGGGGTAGGCATGATTTTCGACGCTTCTTGAGAGAGCAGGCAATGAAACACCATGTCCTTAGTTGAGCCAACGTTTCGACTGGCGTAGGCAGTCTAAAGAAAAAGTGCCCAGTCAATGACTCATTTAGTGTTTAGTGAAAAGTAAACCACAAATGTATCGATATTGAATAAAGAAACATGTTTTTTTTACTTATTTAAGTACCACTAAATTGATCTGTTTGATGTAACTAATAACGGTGAAATGATAAGTAACGTTCAGGACAGTCCTAGAAGTCAACGAATGTCCCGGAAGTTTACGCTGCTCTAATAAAATGGTCCTGGAAAGCATCACTTGACATATACAGGGTGTCTCCTAAAAAACGCCGCAAGCCATAACTTCGTTATCTATAGTCTGATTTCAAAAAACAAAACAGTTATTTGTGTATCAAGGCTGTAAAGTAGGTTTTTTCGGGCGCTCTGATTGTTGATGTTAATATCTAGAGTTAGAAAGAAAACATCGAGATGCGGTTTTTACTAACTTGTTAAGTTTTTAATTCTATATCTTACTGTGTAAAAATTGGCATATGATTGCATTTGGTTTTTTTCCGAAAACAGCTATATTTGTTAATGTCACATTTAACGCTCTCTAGCGGCAACGGTAAAAATTAGAAAAGGATAAAATAAAATACATTGAATAAACTAAGAACAACTCTTTTAACACGTTCAACTTTATTAAATTTCGTTTAGGCAATCCGGAGTATCAGCATTTAAAAAAAAAATTTTTGCGCTTTCCCCACCACTTTATTTTTAAAAATACAAGAAAAAGTTAAAGACATAAAATATTCACAAATGTTGCAGAAATATTTTGAATACCCCCTAACTACGTAAAAAGCAGAGAAAACCCTAATTTTCTATTAAGCCAAGACTGTTACGCCCCCTAGCGGCCGTCTTAGAAAATTCAAAATATTTTCTACTGTTTTTTTATGGTCACTTTTCAATTAATAATTTTTTTCCCAATTGTGTAGAACAAACCGTTTCCGAGATATGGCCGGCGTCCATTCTTATTGGCTCACCCGGTACATTATACAGTGTTTCTCACCGTAGCCGTTCGTTAGAAGTTTTTGGAGACTTAGAAGTTTGAAATTGTGAAACTTAAGGTTATACAAAATTTACTTTCATTTAAAAATATTTTCAAGGACACACTACTACACGGTTTGGCCGAAAGTCGCCACAGACTTCCTTATTTTTAAATAGAATACTCTATATATTATTTTATTTTTGGATTGATGACAAAATTTTATGATGATTTTCATTAGGTCTCCCTATACCTATTTTTAAGTGTTTCTCAGATATCTTGATTTTTTTGAAAATTTTTACAATTTTGCCCCTATCTTTAACAGTAGGCCTTTTATCTATTTTTGACTGGAAATAATCGTTTCCGCGGTAAACTGAAGCAGGAGAATAATACTTTTGAAATCCATATTGACAATTGATTTGTCGCATACAGGGTGTCTTAAATTTGATGAACGATTAGATTACTTTCAGAGTCAAAAAAGTTCATTTTTTCAAATAAGACACCTTGTATATTTTTTGATAGTGAGATGCAGAATTCAATTCTGGATCGATTTGCTAGAACTTTCCCTATACCTATTTTCAACGGTTATGTTATTATCCCGGATTTTTTATCAAAAGCCGAAAATGAAACAATATGGAGTTTTTGGATATCGTAAAAACAAATACGTCATTATGCCTGCATTACACATGCACAGAAGGCCCTCACGTGATTTTAGCGTTTACTATATTTTTGTTTTTACGGTATCCAAAAACTTGTTCTTTTATATATAAACAAAGTAGTCAGGTATATCACCAAGTACAGAAATAGTTCGGCAACGAACTGGCTCCACAAGACTGGGGATGGACCTTTAATAAAAATCAATTGGAGCCAATAAAGAGTATACGACCACTTGCGCTCCAGGAAGCACTTCTGAACACAATATTCTGCAATTGCATGAAAGGCTGCTCTTCAAATTGCGGATGCCGAAAGGTTGGACTGCACTGTCCTGTAGTATGTGGCAACTGTCCGGCAGATTGTGCCTAAATGCAGCACTGAACACGCAGGGTGATTTGGAGAACTCAACTAAAAATGAAAGACCTGACTCCTCTCAATCGCAAATAATAGAAGACGATGGTGTACGTATTCCAGAGTATTACGAAATATATGAAACTGAAACAGATGAAGAACTACTTGCTGCATGGAAGTAGTTGAAGACGAATAAACCTATAAGTGGATTACGCCTCTATGGGACACCACGGTAAAAAAAACGGACCGAGCACTCTAACTCAAGGGTGTACTGGAAACGAGCGCACATACTCAACCTGTAGTAGTATTGAAAAACTGAATTTTTGTAATTATAAGCAAACTGTTCAACGGTACAGTAAAAAACCGGGTGTGCAACTCAATGAGGTTTCAACACTCTAAAAACTAAAGGTGGTCAATAGGAAAATTGCCACCCCCAATCATTAGAGCGTGAATGATAATGGGTCGAAGTGTAAGACATAATTTAACATTCATGCTCTAATTTTCTTGTTGCAAATTTAAAAAAAAATACTGGAATTACGCACTAGAAATCTCAAAAAATTATCATTAAGAAAAAATTAAATAGAAAAACGGGAAGAAGTATCACCGATGATAGACAACGCGCGCTTTCACCTTTTACACTCTTGATTCTCGGAAAGTATCAACCCTAGAAAGAAGCCGTAAACACCATTGCACGCTAAAAGACCTAAGGAATATTTGGTAAATTTATAAAAAAAATTAAATATAACTAACGACGGTTAAAGTATACTTTATCTCTTAATAATGGACCATTTCATATAAAAAACTTCCAGGACAGTCCCGGAAGTTTACGCTGCAGTGCTGAAATGGTCCTGGAAAGCATCACTTGACATAGGTATTTATAGTTTATATAAAATAATAATGTCTATTCACAAAATTCTTTAATATGTAACCAGTTTAAGGAATTTTGTGAGAAGACATTATTATTTAATATATAAACTGTAAATAGATAACTAGTGTGGGACTTTGGTAAATCCGGAATATTTTTTAATATTTATCAAATATTTGAAATATATTTATCAAATATTAAAAAATATTTAAGTTAATATTAAAAGAGTGACTAATTAATATTTAATAAATATCTCGTTTGAATATTTAATTAATATTTTTGTGCTACTAGGGCAACTTTGGTTGCCCAGAAAGCCGGAAATGTAATGGCAGTTACGGCGACTGATGCTGATGCATTTGGTATTAGTACATCTTCGTTTTCTGCCATGCTTGATTCCATTTCACGAACGTGGTCGAAACGAAGTAAAAGGTACTCACGCGGTGCTATTCTTCTTTTCGTTTTTGATGTCACGGGTCACCATTATAGTTCTACTCTTGACTATCACTTTGTATAGAGCCGATGTTCACCGATACAGTACTGTAACTGATTGAGAGAGAAGGCATTTATCTCTACGCTCTTATTACTTGATTTGCGCTTCTCCCTTAACTTAGCAACTTCCGTTGACTGTTGCCAGCTTCAGTCCCTACACTCTCATCCTCGCAGATTAAATCAAGCTTCAGCCATAATTGAAGTTGATTGCTTATAAATTTAGAGAGTTCAATGTTATCGCAAACACTTGCACAGCAACTGTCTACATAGAAATTGTTCTTTAATTGTGTTACAATATTATTTTGTGTATAAAGTATAAATAGAATACGTTCTATTAGATTTGCACCTTCACCCTTCTCAAGACATTGGTTCAATGACGGTTGATTTCCTTCCTTAGCGCTAACGTCAAATACGGCCTAACGTTAGTAGTACTAGTACATACCTATTTATCAACCGGTCTATGTAGGAGATAGTATCCATTCTCCAAATTTCGCCAGAAAAAAACCTTCTCGATTATGTTCTCTTTCAACCAATTCACTAGTACTACCAGTTTTCAGTACTTTAACTAAATACAATGTTGCTTGGCACTTTCGCCAGTACCTACAACCAACTCAGCAGCTTGTAATTGCAAGCTACTGACTTCTTTGTACATTCCACCTCCACCTAGAAGGACTCTTTTAGAGTATACCGATTATCGTTTACTTCATAAATTGCGCCCAGAACCCTAGCCGGTTTCTTAAGTCGCCTCCAAAACGTTTTAATTCTAATTTAGGAATATTAATTTTATGTTTTTGGACAATGAATGATGTTCTATCTGTGACCAAAGATACCTACATTATCATCATCGTGTATATTACATTGTAGCATATTACATTTTAATGAATTCCTTTTATAGTTAACAGAAACCTATCTATCACTGTATGTTTTTGTCTCGTCAATTTTTTTTTATATTTCTGGTTTATCACTTATGGTAAAATAAATGACATCGCTCAACTTTTGATCACATATAAAATAATCTGTTTACTATGTCCTCTAATAATTTAAACAATCTGTCAATATCCTCAATGCCCTACGGTTTCTTTTGCATGACATTTTCGAGTTTGTTGACGGTGTTAGAAAACTGCCTTCTCAAATTTGCTCTTTCGAGTGTAAGTTTTTTAAGTTATCCTTATTGTTCCACAGGATAAGAAATTTGCCTTTACGAGTCATAATCACCACGTACCTCTAAGTATTCTCCCCACAAGAGATGCCAAATGTTAATGTAATGCTTGTGAGAATACTCCGATGACTAAGGCCTGATTTTTTTATGTTTAGTTAATTTTATCTGTCTGTTAATCACCTTAGAAACGCGATTTTCTAAAAATATTATTGATTCAATACTGTGTTTCTACAGGCTTTCCGATTTTTCTCGGAACATTTTATTTTATTCGTATTTTTATGCTCTACAACTTTTCTTTTTACACCATTTATGTTGGTTTATTACTTTTCACTCTACTGAAAAAAAAAATGGAAACAACACTTTTTTTGCATTTAAATGTTAATAAACAACACAATGAGAATTCATTTTCGGTATAAAACATGACTATAAAATACTTTATACTATTCACAATTACATGGCACAGGCGGTATCCTACTATTATTTTTGTCAAAATGTATCTCTACTGCACTATTAGTCCAGTGCATTTAAAAACTGACCTACCTATTTTGAATACATTTTTTCGTTTACCCTCCTAAAACCACCCCTTTCTCCGCCATCTTGGATTTAGTGTTTTTTTTAAATTTTTATATCTCGCGTTTTAATTATCAGATAGTCATAAACTTTGGTGTTTTTGGATTTGTTTTGAGTTATATTTTCAAAAATGTTATCTGACAAAAACTATGCGTTTAACGGGAAAAAAGTTATTGCTCTTCAAAGTCGACCGAACGTCTTAAAAAAAAAGGTTTTTTTCTTTTTCGTCTCATAAATTTTTTTCAGTCCACCTGACGCTTTTTTGTGACAGAACTTTATTAAAGATAAAGTAATTTCCAACATTTACAAAAAATCCCTATACGATCATTTATCACCCGTCAATCGACGTGCGGGATTTCGAAATGCACTGAATAGCGCTCGCGCCTCGCGCTGCATTTCGTCGTAATACAACTTGTCCTCCGTTTATTTATTAAAATAAACGATTGTTATGCATCATACATTGTTTAAATATGCCTATTTGTCCAATAAAATTTTACTGGAGAGGATTTTATTTAAAAAATCAACATTTCGATGAGTTTAATGATCACTATTATTTTCAAATATTATTCAATTACACCATTGCTATTTGTTAATAATTTATTGATACAGTAAAAATCCCTTTTTTTTGAACGCAGAACTGTGTTAATATTGTAACAATTAATACTTCCATAGCCTTTTTAGCTCTATAACCATATTTTTTCTGCTTCTTCCGAACTCCAAACTTTTTTCGTTGGGCAAGTTTTTCCACGGCAAGTTTTGTATAAAACAGAACATTTCATACTTGCTTTTCGACATCCACAAGCCCTGCTACAGTTGGTTGTATATCCACAGGATACAATGTCCAGAAGTTTGCGTGGTATCGGTTCCTGATCGGTTGTGATTGATAATATGTTCGAAGGAAATGTCTCGTTGCTCATTTTCACAATCGGACCTGAAATTATCGCGTTTACCTCCCAAGAGCTCAGCAGCGAGGCAATATTTCGGTTGGTCCAGAGATAAATGCACTTGGAGCCAATGACAACCGATCAGGAACCGATACCAGGCATACTTCTGGACATTGTATCCTGTGGATGTACAACCAACTGTAACAGGACTTGTGGATGTTGAAAAGAAGGTTTAAAATATTCTGTTTTGTGCAAGATTTGCTGTGGAGAAACCCGCACGACCGGGAAAGAAGATATACATAACTCGAGTGACGAAGATGACGACCAACGATAATACCTTTACCAAGATCAACCGTTTTATTGAAACGAAAAGCAAGCCCATCACCTGTGATAAGCAAGAATGAAAATGACGATGGCTATCAATATCATGGCAGGGTGAGAAATTCACTAAAGAAAAAGTAAAAATTGTGGAGTAGGTCTATCGGGGAAACCACATGAAAAAAAACGCGCCGTGAACTCAACTGTTGAAATATTAATTGTTTCAATATAAACACAGTTTTGTGTTCAAAAAAGGGAATTTCTTACTGTACCAATAAGTTAGTAACAAATAGCAATAGTGTAATTGAATAATATATGGAAAGAATAAAGTCATCATTAATCCCATCGAAATGTTCATTTTTTAAATAAAAATCCATTGCAACAAAATTTTTATTGAACAAATAGACATATTTAGACAATGTATGATTCATAACAATCGTTTATTTTAATAAATGAACGATAGACAGGTCGTATTACGACAAAATATGCAACACGGAGCGCGAGCGCTATTCAGCCTGTTTCGAAATCCCGCGCAAAACATAGCAAATTTGCCCGTCGAAAGTCGAGCGAGATATGAAAATTCTAAAAAAAACGCTAAATCCAAGATGGTTGAGAAAGGGTTGGTTTTAGGGGTGCGCAAACTTAGGGTTAAACTCACCGAGGAACCCCTTCCGAATGGAGGCCAAGAGAAAAAATGTATACAAAAATGGTGGGTCATTCCTATAAAAATTTCCTAAATGCACTGGACTATATTTCTACATAACAAGTACTTATTGCTGTTCCTTAAAATTTATACATTAATTTTAAAACTATTTTGACGTTAAGACGAATTCTATTTTTTTTGTAATGCTTAATAAAGCAAAATATATTATTTCACCTTTGAGTACATTGTGATTTATAAAGGAGACTTTATTAAAATTGGAATAATTGTTCTAATGTTACGCCACTGGATCTGAACTTAAATGATTTGAATTTCTAATGGTTGGCGGGAGTCAACAGCTGTAACGCAACATTCTCATTGGTTGGAATTATCAGACGTTACTTTTTAAATTTTCAGATAGTTGGTTGGTATGTCCGTTATAAGTGTATGTCAGACGTTCACAAATAATTTAATTTTAAATAATGGAAACTCGAGTAAGACTTTATTTTTATCAATTATCGTCTTTAAATATTTGTTTATATTTTAGTTTAATATATCTGCTGGAAAATTAAAACTGCATTTGGAAAACGATCCCAAGGATGAAATAATCAAAGAAGAGGTTCCAACTATCACTCTAGCACCATTTACTTTTAATCCTAAAATATTTTTTAATAACGTTACTATCGGCAGCACGCCTATTCAAAAAATCATCGTAGAAAATCCAAATGCACAAGCTTTAAAGGTGTCTGTAAAATCATTACCTCCAAATGAAAGAAATGTAAGAATAAATTGGGATTCGTGCACTATACAAGCGAATGATTCTGTACTATTTGAAATTGAGTGGAAACCGATTGAAATTGGTTCATGGAGGCACACAATCTCTTTTCAATTTGGTAGATGTTTGAAAAGGACCTTCCAATCTCTTTCCAATGTATTCCACTAAAGGTAAGTTAATTTGCAATAACATTAGAAATTCACTTATTGTCCATAAAATAATTACGAGGGAAAGTGGTTAAAACTTGTGAAACAAGACTAACTGTTTATAAGTTTTTTAAAATACTTCAAATAGTAATAAATAAATATTACAATTGTTGTTACAATGATAACAAATAAATCTGAAATATTTTCTCCCCCTATTAATATAATAGAAGTTATAAGTTGTATTCCTTCTAGGTGGAGGTCGAGTAACAACTACAGGTCTTATATGAATGCCGTTTCGCCCAAACTTGCGAGGGCTTTATCTTTATATTTTTATTAATTGTAGTTAATAAAACAAATTATTAAGGTGATGATTTGGTCAATTAAAAATTTAATAAATTATATAAGACACAGAGATAATTCATTAAATTTTAGTTTTGTTACCTACTTGATCTCCAAGAAAGAACACTAATTATATCTTCTATTAATAGTTAATCAATCTGGCTGTACTGTATTTTGCAAGTAGTTCAACAAGTAATGCTTCAACCAAAAATCATGGTGCCAAATGAGCCACTCTTTATACCTAAAACGATTCTACAATGTTTTATTAGCGACCAATTCTTACCTTATTATAGCTTCGCATGTTTTTTTGTCTGGAAACTTGTCCTCAGAGATTGGATTATTTTGTAAAAAATTACCAGTAGGTATCACTGCTGAGATAAAAGAGAGTCCTGTTGACACACAAGGCGTTTCCGTTTTGTCTCTTACTATGCTAACTGGGCATGAGATATGTACCGATCATCACTTATTATTTTAAGTCGTATCACATCTACTTACCTAGACAACTTGTTTCTTCAAGTATTCACCAGAATCTTTTAGCTGATTCAAACTTAATATGCCCATTATTATTTAGTCATGTACTTCTCGGAGAAGCGCCTACAGCATCTAAAACTGTATCCACTTGCTGACCGCAGTTTAACAATAACTTATGCAATTTGGACCTTTTCGAACTCATTAAAAAATTCTGGGAAGTTGCGAGGAACTACCTAGTAATACTTATGTCTATTTTATCTAACGAAGAACAAAAGCGTCAAGAGTTTAATCTCGCACCACATGGCTTATTAAGGGTGGATGTTTTTAAGTTCACTTGCATTTAAAAAAAAATTGTCCTCCTTTAAGATATTCTTATGAGATCGCTTTAACAATTTATATTCCCATGCAATAAGGATTATCTTACTCATCAAGGTTATATGCACCGGCCACTACCCTTTTGTGTTTTCTTGTGGCATAAAGCAAATGTTTCGTCAAATTATAACTCATCCAGGCGATCAAAAGTACCTTTGCCTTTTGTGGACAGAATATGATGATACTCAACCCCTGCAGACGTATCAACTTACTTACTTTGGTGTTACTTATAGCCCGTTGTAAGCTATTCGTACCTTACACCAGCTTGCTAAAGAAAATGGCTTTGTAGATGATTTTTTTGAAGGTGCTTACAATTTTGTTTCTCAAAAAACAATCTATTGAAGCAAGATGGTTTTCAATCAGACAAATGGTCAAGTAATTGTGAAGCTTCATTATATGCAACACATGAGGAAAATATTTCAAAATCTCTTACAAGGAAATTCCTAACTCGCATACTTCTCTTTTTGGCCTTCTTTAGGATCCAAAGAATGATTATTGTCGGTATGATCTTTCAAAAATAATTATACCGTATTCTATTACCTATACGAAACAACAGGCAGCGTTTATGGCAGCTTGCACTAAATAAGGACGATATACTATCTAATATATGCACAAGAGTGTAATTACATGTCTTCCATATATAGCGGATGGCCGAAATAATATTAAATAAAACACCAGTACAACATTTTATTTTCTCCACACCTCCTGTACATAACATCCGATCCCCCTGTCCTCAGCGACCTCATTGCAGCCAACCTTCTAGCTATATAATGTACGCGGCAAATTCAAAAATACTGACTACAGTTCGGCCCATCCTGACAAGTTGATCGTCCCGATCGACATAGCATACAAACAAAATGGTTACATACATCAACCAAAAACATTAATATTAATTATACTACATACATGACTAACCTATTCTTATATAATAAAACTGAGATAAAAGTTAACACAACCACAACTTCATATTTTCCGGTGCGCAGACACCTTCAAACGGTTTTTGTGTCACTTGAAAGTTTTCTACGTCCGTTATCAAATACCTATCGTTCCCTAAAACGTTTTTTATTTCGTAGGGTCCCCTATATTTGGGTATCAGTTTTTTATTAACGCCAGGGGTGACGTCCACATTTTTAATCATTACGAAATCACCCTCTTTATACGCATGTGGAGTCGCATGTCTCCTGTCATAATACTTTTTATTATATTCCTGTACTTTGGCATTTTTTAATTCAGCATTTTCCCTAATTATGTCTACACTATCGATTACATTATTAATTTCTAAATAATTTCTAAGATTGTCAGTCTTGTGACGTTGATTTGCTCCAAATAAAAGCATTGCAGGAGAATTCCCTATAGAGCGGCAATAAGAATTATTTATAGCAAACTCTACTTCCGGTAAACAAACATGCCACTTATTTTTAAAGTAGCTAATTTAGAAAGCATTGGAGTTAAATCTCTGTTTATACGTTCTATTTGTCCGTTCGATTTGGGCGATGCCGCAGCTATTTTAACGTGTACTACACCATGTTCCTTTAAAAACTCCTCGAATTCAACTGATGTAAAACAAGATCCGCGATCAGATATTATCCGGAGAGGTCGACTATAATTGTTAAAATAATCCTCCAATTTCTTAACAACTTCTGAAGTTTTAGTAGACTTCACATCATACAATTTAACAAACTTAGTATAGGCGTCTATAATTTCAAAAATATATTTTTGTTTGTTGGCGTCTTTTCCAAAGGGCCATAATGATCTATATGAATAGTGACAAATGGTTTATTGCCTTTAGGGATACTATGTAATACGGAAGGTATTTTCCCATGCAATGGAGAATATGTAAGGCATGGAATGCAATTATTTATATAGAGTTTAACTTTCTCCTTTACATTAGGAAACCAATACACCTGTGACAAGTACTCAATAGTTTTGTCAACCCCAATGTGACCCAGAGCATCATGGCAATTAAAAATTACTTTGTCCTCCATAGAACAAGGAACATAAAATAAAATCCGGTCTCCCCTCTTTCTATACACTAACCCGTTTTGAAGTTCAAATTGCTTATTCTCCTGTTCGGCTAAACCTATTTTTATTCTGCTAATCTCTAAGTCTAAATTTTGTGCTACTGACAAATTTTGTTCAAATGTATTTTCCTCCAACACCATAACTGTGTTAACACGACTAAGTGCATCAACATGCCGCATTTTGTCCCCTCCCCTATGTTCTAACACTTTTTTTTTTTTTTTTTTTTTTGTTTTTTTTTTTTTTTTTTTTTTTTTTTTTTTTTTTTTGTTTTTTTTTTTTTTTTTTTTTTTTTTTTTTTTTTATAATTGTAATTCTGCAATATTAAGGCCCATCTATTAATACGCGGGTTAATCTCCTTTTTATTTAATGCTAATTTGATTGAGTTACAATCAGTAATAATTTTGAATTGTATCCCTAATAAATAAACTCTAAATCTATCCAACGCATTAACAATAGCTAGCATTTCCAGCTCATAGCTATGGTAGCGAGATTCTACTTCGCTCGTTCTCTTACTAAAATAAAATACTGGCTGAAATTTGCCACCGTGCTGCCTTTGCAACAAAATAGCGCCGTACCCCTTGGTACACGCATCACAATGTAGCTCTGTTTCCAATTTTGGCGAATATATAGCGAGAATCGGAGCTTCAACTAGTTTGTTTTTTAAAATGTTAAATGATTGCAACTGCGCTTCTCCAAAATCAAATGTACTTCCCTTTCGCAACAGATCATACAAAGGTTTTGCTAATACTGAGAATGATTGAATAAATCGCCTAAAATAACTAACTAATCCTAAAAATCTTTGTACTTTTAAAACCGAATTTGGAACTGGGTAATTTCTAACTGCCTCTACATTTGTAGGGTTCGGGCTAATCCCATCGGCATTAATAAGATACCCTAAGTAAATCGTTTCAGTGTACATAAATGAGCATTTGTCCAAACGTAATTCTAACTTATTCTTATTTATTAAATCTAAAACTAATCTCAAAATATAGATATGTTCTTCACTCGATTCTGTGGCAATTAGAATATCATCTAAGTAGAGTAAGATTTTTTGTTCCCTAAGTAAATCGTTAAAAATTCTATTAATAAATCTCTGGAAAACAGCCGGTGCATTTGTTAAGCCAAATGGCATTCTTAAAAATTCAAACTGTCCTAATTGGGTTATAAAAGAGGTATACTTGACAGACTCTTCCGACACCTTCACGTGGTGAAATCCATTTTTAAATCCAAACAAGTAAAGAATTTTTTCCCTTCAATAAATCTAACTGATCATCGATCAACGGTATGGGATAATGCTCCCTCACAGTAATTTTATTTAGCTCCCTGTAATCAATACATAATCTTTTGGTGCCATTCTTTTATTGACTAGGACAATTGGACTGCAATACGGCGAAAAACTAGGCCTAATAACATTATCTTTTAACAAGTCATCAATAATAGTTTGCAATTCTTGTTTTTCTGAAAAAGCTAACTTTCTTGGCCGGAATGAAAAGGGTTGCTCATGTTTCACTACGATATTCATCTCAAAATTTAACTCAGGTTCACAAGGTTTCTTTGCCTCAACATAATCATTTGTCATAATTAATTTTAATTCATTTTGGGTTGAAAAATCTAAATTAGGGTTTACATCTAAAGAAACACTATTCATGGTGTAGTCTATCAACATTATTTCACTTATCGTATCGTCTAAACTTGAATCATTCGTTTCACCTGAAGTGCATGTAATATTTATTTGATCGCCTAGCATAATGTTAATATTAGGTAGATTTGTGAAATTTCTACCAAGAATCGCAGGAAACGACATAGTACCATTATCGACAACATAAAATTGAATTGGTACACTAACATTATTAACCAAAACTTTCCTATCATAAATTCCAACGATATTTAAACTTACACCGTTAACCCCAAAAAACTGCTTATTACTTAATCTACTTATATCTCTAGAATAAACATGCATGGGCAAATATTTTTCCCTGATCATGCTAATAGGACTACCTGTATCAAGCACCGCATTGACTTTTACAGCACTCCCATCTTCATCGATCTGCAATTCTACAGGTACTTCATAGGCCCTATGGGTGTTCTCCGTAACCAACATAGTGGTACTATCTGCTGTCGCAGCCTGTCGCCTCTCGGTTGCTGCTGTTGGTTGTCGTGTTTCTTGAGATTGCTGTCTCCAGTCTGATGGCTGTGGCCTACGGTCATAATTAAATCTTCTGATGCCGGATGGTTGTCTCCAGTCTACTCTTCCCGTTCTCGTTGACGTCGTTGCGTGTCTTCCTTCTGGACAATCTCTTCGGATGTGGTCTCTGGAACCGCAACCGTAGCAACATCCACGTTCCCTCTGTGGATGTGGGCAATTTGTCGAAATGTGACCATCCATATTACAATTGAAGCATCGGGTAAGTTGTGTCAAGCCGACACCATATGCACTAGGTTGTCGAGGTGGTTGCCGTACTATCGGCGCAACACCCGCTGTTCTCTCATTTGCGGTAATTTCATTCATTTTTGTTAACAAATCACCTAAGTGACTAAAGTCTCTCATACGTGCCATTGCCTGCAAGTGCGGATTTTCAAAACCATCGATTATATAACTGATTAAATTGTTTTCTCCTATGTTTAGTTTGTTCCCCAAAAGCACCTTGTCCGTGTAATAACTTGAAAACTTTTCGGTTTTCTTCCAACGCCTCGCTTCAAACTTCCGCGTCAAACTTATAATGTCTTCTTTAACGCTAAACATGTTTTTCATCTCTGCTTTCAGCTCTTGAAATTCTAAACATACATACTCTGGCTTGCTATGGAACCACGCTAATGCACTCCCCTTTAGTTTCGATATTACACTTAATAGAAGTTTATTATCGTCTACCTCGAATCGTTCTTGAATTTTGTCAATTCTAGCGAACCACTGATTGATGTCTTCATCGCTGTTTCCGCCATATTCGGATATTAAATTCTGCAGTTCTTTATTGGATACGCGATGGGCTTCCGATATATTGACGGCCCTTATAGTGGTAGCCACTAATTCTTCAAGCGTTACATTCAACGAACCATGTGCGTTGCTGCTTTCTTCCGCCGAATTCATTTTAATCGACTTCACGAAAATAATTCACCAAAACAATACTAATAACTAACACCAATTGATTCCTCGAATCCCACTTCTGAAAATTATAGCGGATGGCCGAAATAATATTAAATAAAACACCAGTACAACATTTTATTTTCTCCACACCTCCTGTACATAACATCCGATCCCCCTGTCCTCAGCGACCTCATTGCAGCCAACCTTCTAGCTATATAATGTACGCGGCAAATTCAAAAATACTGACTACACATAAAATACATAGAATGTGTTAAAATTTGGCAGGTCTGTGAAGTTGGCATCTCCACATGTGAATTTTAAATTAATTTTTAAATGATATAGTCCGTGTAGTATGCGGACCTTTGATATTGCCTTTAAAAAGTAGAATTTTTCAAAGTCGGTTTTGGCCATTCTTTTAGGTTCGTCAGTGACTATAATTTAAAAATATTTTCAATTATACAGGGTGTCCCACTTTCATGTAACGCCTGTTAACTTTGACATTTTAAATGGAAACATTTTTTATTCTAAATCTACGTGAAAAACTATGGTGACTTTATGTATACGAGTCTTTCTGAAGAAAAGATACTTTTTGAGATATGGATTTTTAAACATTTAATTGGGTCAATATCGGCCTTCGGATATTTCACGTTTTTTAGGTTATTACTTGAAATATCAAATTCAAATTTTATTCACACTTAGAGCGGTAACGACCCTAACTGTCCATGATTTAAAAGTTTAGATCGATTATACAGGATATGAAAAATAAAATGCCAAACTTTGTAATCGAAAATAACAAATAACTTAGTAAAATTAAATGGAACACCCTGTATATTTTTTGCCAGATCGAGGAAAAGTTGAGGAAGAAAAGTTGTTGGAAATTCTATTGTCTATAGCTTTTGTTTCAACCATTTTTTTTTTCTAAAACGTAATATTATTTTTGCTTAACGGGGCGATGTGGAGTCCTGCGGTAAACGCTTGTTTACTAGTTAGCTAAGACCAGACCTTGTTATGAGATTTCTATTAGGATATAAATTATTAAAGATTATTCAAATTAAATGGGTTTATTCAATCGTAGCCATGTAAATGTATTATTTTAACTTCGGCATCGTAAATGTAGTTGTTTAATCATTGTTACAATGAAAGTAAAAGGTGGGGAATCAAATACGAAAGATAGGCAAAAGATATAGCATGAAAAAGTTTATTTTTTAATTTTTGTTTTTCGACAAAAAATTATTTTTTAGAAAAAAATTTTCTTGGGCAAACTTGGACAAACGATTTAGTGTCGCAATTTAATTCATGTATAAAATTGACAGCGGCAATTATTACCTCCAACTTATACAGCGACAAATACAGTAGTGATTTTTCACCAAAAAAATTTTTTTCACATCAAAAATTTTTGGTTTTTGGTGGGCAACCGAAAAACTTTTTCTGGGCAAGCATGTGCAAAGGATGTGTAGTGTGAAAAAGTCACTTAACATATTAGTACTGATAATTCCCCATTCGCAAGTGAAATGTCATCAATAACACACGAACAAACTCAATAAATTATAGTGCCAATACAAAACTAGTACAAAATTCTATTTTGTTCTTGCAACGTTTTATGTTTATTTTTATGAATTAGATTATTTGAATAAAATTTTGTGTCGCTCGAATAGTTCTCTCTATTTAGTTTCTAATGTACTCTAAATTTCTAGAAAACATTTAAGAAAGCAATTGGAAAGAAAAAATCGCCTAAGCGTTTAAATACCGCAACTGTACAACAAAAGACTACCGCCATTAGACCAAAAGTTAAGCAAGTAGTTGATAAAGTGTTTGCAGAGGAGAAGGAAAATTTAATTCCATCTAAAATGTTAATTCCTAAAATTGAATTTACTTTTAATAATACATTTGAGATCCCAAGTTTGAATTGTAAGACTCGCCGCGATACTTACACTGTTAATGATGGCACTTTTAATTACATTAAGGAAGAGTGTGCTGACATGACCAATGATAGTCTGGAGGTTTTGAATACTTCAGCAAATAACTGTGATCATCAATCTCCCTTGAAAAACATAGATAATATTCACCAAAATATAAATTCCTGTAGAACAAAACTCCAGTCTAGCTTAAGCGTTAACGAATTAATGAATATGAGTACAGAAACATACGTGAAAAAAAATTTTAGTACAGAAACCTATGTTAAAGGGGACATAAGTTCTTGCACTTACGTCAAAGATGAACCATTAACTGAATCTGTACCGAGGCCAACAAAGAATACTGCCTGGATGTCGCGAAAATCTTCATCACTAATCTATAATAATAGTGACCATTTAGAGGAAGAAATTAATTTTTCTCCAATTTGCGATATGTCGGAGATTCATAACAAAAATATGTCTGGAACGAAAGTCAGAACAATAATTGAAGCTAATTTGTGGGGAAAAGAAAAGGTTGTTCGTTTTGACGAATTCACACCTAAGACAGAAATGCCGAAGTCAGTTTTAAAAAGAAAATCCGACATGACGTATGTTATTTCGCCCGCTAAAAAGGCTTATTTGGATAACGAAAAGATGACGTTGTTTGCACCAATCGAAATTTAGATTGGAACAAAACAAAAAAAGTGCAAAAAAGTTCTTACATTGGAACTAATTATTTTAATCCGTACATGTCGCAGGTGTTTTTCAAAGCGAAGAATGGATGGAAAGCAAGAAGTAACGTTTAAAAATTGGTTAAACGCTTTATTAACGCCCCAGATGAATTAGAAAGCAACATAGATGGTGAGCCTATTAACGTGGCTAAGTTATGGCAAGATTGTAAAAAGAAGTCGGTGCCTATTGCTCCCTCTAAAGAAAACGTTTGCAACAAATATCACACTAATCATCGATTAGAATCGCTCAGAAAATCCGCTCTTACATTGTTTAGATCTCTTGAAGTTACCCAAGTTCTTGGAAAAACACTCGCGAACGTCGACAACAAAAAATTGTCAATAAGAGAAGATAAAAATGTGCATTTAGACTTGGGGTTGCAGTATATAATAATGGAGTTACTGTTGAGCTACAACCCATTGTGGTTGAGGATAGGATTAGAGACGATTTACAATACCCGACTTGATTTGAGTTCAAACTCAGATTTCAAAGGATTAAGTAATTTTTAATGCAACACTTCTTTAAGGATTCCGTTTTACTTCAAAAGTATAAAACCATTCACACTCCTAAGTACACAACGGGCATTAAGAATTTTATATTGAAGAAGTTTTTATCGTTAGTTTATTTTCTCGATTTTTCAAAGCGCAATGTTCTTATTGGGCACGATCCATGTCTTTTCCGTAGGAAAGCCAATATAAAAGAGAGTCGGGAAATAATATTGGTATTTTCTCGCGAGTTACTTTCTTCGATAGGTGATGTTACTAGAATTTTGCGTTTTATGGACTTTGAAGTGAATCACAAACAAACATACATACAGGAATTTAATTACAGTGTCGTACATTTAGGCGTCGATCTTCGAGACGGAGTTCGATTAGCCAAAGTCATGGAAATAATTTTAATGAAAAATAATATGACAGATAAATTGCGAGTACCGGCAGTATCAAGGCTCCAAAAAATCTATAACATGAAATTAGTTTTTGATGCACTTCTAGATGCAAATTTTGAAATTGCCGGTGACATCGGACCTAAAGATATTGTCGATGGTCATCACGAGAAGACTTTATCGTTTTTGTGGCAAATTATATATAAGTTTCAAGCTCCTCTTATGGTCAAATCTTCAACAAAAATACAAAATTGGTGGAGAAGTCTTCCAATCGTTTTGAAACGTCGAATTCATTCAAGGCAACATAGGTTGCGCGTAGACGCCGCTGTTAAAATTCAGAATTGGTACAGACGAAATTCATTTGCTGAAAAGTTAATTGTAATCATTCCGATAATACGAAACATCTTAAAGTTGAAACTATTAAGAAAATCCGCAACAATAATTCAAAGTGCCTTTAAGATGTATGTTCAACAAAAAAAATACAGACATTTGCAACATATCACATTATCCCTACAAGCTCGAGGACGGGCATACTTATTAAGAAAAACTGCGAGACATAAACTGGAGTGCGTAGTAACTATTCAAGCTTATGTGAAAATGTGGATTGCACGTAAACGTTATTTGAAAATGTACGAATCGGCCATCTACTTGCAACAATTGTATAAGGCGAAACAATTGATGGTGAAGAAAAGGCAAGAATATCAAAACATTAAGGCTTCTGTGCTTTTAATTCAAGAGTGGTACAGAAATCGTAAAATAATGCAAGTTACGCGGCATCAGTTTTTAAGTCTAAAATCGGCAGCTATAACTATACAGTTGCGCTTTAGATCCTTAACATTAATGAAACCGCAAAGACATAGATATCTACAAATTAAGTGCGCTTGTGTAACAATTCAAAACTATTTTCGTTCTTATCAAGTAATGAAAAAGTGTGTTAGAGAATATGGTAACATACGACGTGCGACCCTCTCCATTCAACGAAGATATAGAGCCAAGCAATTAATGAAAACCGAAAGTCTTAAGTTCAACAAATTGAAAAATGCTGTAATATTTGTGCAATCCAAGTTTAGAGCAAATAGGAACATGAGACTTGTTTATAATAATTATATCAACCTCAAAAGGCTGGGATACATATTCAAAGGCGCTACAGAGCGAATAAATTAATGAAGTATCAACGACAAAAGTATTTAGCAATCCAAAGTTCAGTAGCTTTGATACAAATAAAGTTCAAAGCGTTTCTTTTGATGAAATCAACCAGAAACGATTACCAACGTAGTAGGAACGCAGTGCTTACTATACAAAGAGCAGTAAGGGCCCATCAAGCAATGAAGAAGTGTTTAAATGCTTATAACACGTTAAAGCGTGCAACTATTCTAATCCAAAGGAAATTTGTAGCTAATAAAATGATGCGAGTTGAACGTACTAATTTTAACAATTTAAGAAAAGCAGTTTTATTAATTCAAGGTCACTATAGGGCGAACCGTTTGAGCAAAGTACAACGTGCACATTTTATTCTTTTGAAGAAGAGTGCAATCGTCATCCAAAGACGTTTTAGAGCAAATAAAGTAATGAATTATCAACTGAGCAAATATCACGAATTAAAAAGAACATCAATTATTATCCAACGCCGATTTAGAGCTAATAAATTGATGACAATACAGAAAAGGCAATATATTAATTTCAAACAGTCTGCGATCGTTATTCAAAGAAGTTTTAGGGCATACGTTTCTATGAAGAATCAGTACCTCGTTTATCAAGCAATTGTCAAAGCCACTATTACCATCCAAAGACGTTTTAGAGCCAATAAAATCATGGATCATCATCTCCGCAAATATAAAGAATTACGAACAGTTACAATTATGTTACAGCGCAGATTTAGAGCTAACAATCAGATGAAAATACAACATGGGCAATATATTGTTCTAAAAAAAGCCGCAAGTGTTATTCAAACACGGTTCCGGGCATATATAGCTATGAAAAATCAACATCTTGCATATCAAACAATTGTGAAAACTGCTATCACCATACAAAGGCGCTTTAGAGCTATTAAAATCATGCATTATCATCTGCGCAATTACAAACAATTAAGAACTGTTGCAATTATGATGCAGCGTCGATTCAGAGCTACTAAGTTGATGAAAATACAGAAACAGCAATATATAACTTTGAAAAAATCCGCAATTGTTATTCAAAGAACTTTCAGGGCATACATAGCTATGAAAAATCAATATCTTGCTTATCAAACAATTGTCAAAGCTACTATTATTATTCAGAGGAGATTTAGAAATCAGCAACTAATGCGAACAGAATTGTCTCGTTACAAGATGATCAAATGGGCGGTCATATGCGTACAAACCAGGTTTAGAGCAAATAGGAAAATGAAAATGATTCGACATGAACATGAAAATTTGAAAAAGCTGCAATACTTATTCAGATATTATATAGAGCTAAACAACAAATGAAATCAGAACGTGCGCATTTTATTAAATTAAGACAAGCTGCAATTATAATTCAACAAAGATTTAAAGCATACAGATTGAGGCAAAAAGATTTAGTTCGTTACATGAAGATAAAAGAATCTGTAGTATTTGTTCAAACTAAATTTAGAGCGCACAAAGCTATGCAAATTCAGCGAGCTTCATACCAAAGATTGAAACAATCAGTTATTATTATTCAACGAAGATTTAGAGCATATAAATTAATGCAAGCCGATGTAATTTATTATAGAAGATTGAAGCAAGCCGTAAGATTTGTTCAAATCAAATTTAGAGCTCGCGAAGTTATGAAAATCGAACGCGCATCGTATCTTAGACTAAAAGAAGCAACAATTACTATTGCACATCGATTTAGAGCTAGAAAAATGATGAAATCGGAATACTCTAAATTTATTGAATATAAAAATGCTGTAATCACAGTGCAAAGACGTTATCGAGCGCATCAGATGATGAAAATTGAGTACTATAAATTTTATAATCAGAAAAGAGCGGCAATAATTATTCAAAGAGCTTGGAGAAGCTTTATTCACGGAAACGACAAATATAAGAAAAAGAAATTACAAACGAATGCCGCGATTAAATTACAGGTAAGACTTATATCAGACATATTTTGTTTTAATATTGTATTTAAAAAAACAGGCTTATTGGAGGGTTGCATCGTTCGTAAACGTAATCCACAAATTTATAACATCAGAAAAAATGTAGAGGTATTAGCGTTAAGTTCATCGACCGAAAATACATTAAAAAGCAGAAAAGATCGCGCAGTCCAAATGTTAACAAATACGTCTACGCTACTTCAAATATTACGTGCTTTAGAAGACTTAGGTGAGTTTTTAAGTTTTTTCTTTTAAATTAAGTACAACTGATTACATTGTTTCCAGATTTTGTAACAAGGAGATGCCGAAATTCGCTTTTAAGCATGAGTAAAGCTCTGCCAGAAACACTATACATCCTTATAAAATCTGCAAACCGATCGCCCGCTGAAATGGTGGTTTCTACAGTTGCTGTTAGCATACTGATAAACTTTTATAAGTTTCAAGATACATCTAAAGATACTTGGTTTCCTACTCACATTAATAATTTGATTATAGTAATGAGTCATTGTTGTGATAAGGAGGATAAGTTATTTCCGTACTTGTGCACGTTAATATGGTTATTTGCACACAATAAGGAGTACAAACAATTTATTTGCTCGTTACCTACATTTACACAATTATTCACTAAAATTAAAACTTTGTGTATAAGGAAGAAAAATATGGTAAATCTTCAAAAGTCTTCGGTACCATCATTTTTTCGCTCGACTTCCGAAACGCATTTGCCTTTACTGACTCCTGATTGGGGCTTAGATTATGTTGATCGACCTCGAACTTTTACCAATTCGATTCAAGCTTTAAAATGCGTTTTAAATATTTTAAACTTTACTGGCTAACTATGTGTTATTATATTAGTACAAATTGTTCATAAATTAAATTTAAAATATTTTTTTAATATATGATAAAAACTTCTCAAAGATTTCAGTTGTTTATTTTTATCGATTGTTCTTTGTGACGACTTTTACCGTTGAGTAAAAATAATTTAAGAGGCGCGACTCCGTATAAGATTTCTTGTAGTAAAAGGTATTTTACATATAGATTGCAGAGCCAGCGCAACGAAAAATTTTCTAGTACTTTTAGTCGAGTTCAGGTCTCTGAGAACAAAACTGCGAACTTTAATCTATATGCGCTACAAAAGTTGATTGGAAAGAATGATAAAAATATTGTAAAAATGTTTTAGTTTTGGGAAAAAATTACGGTAACATTATTCTTCGAAACATAGACAATTCGGAATTAACCAAAAAAGTTTTGTGTAAAAAGCATTAAGAAAAAATACTGTAGCAAAAATATATTGCAAAAGTAATTTGAAAACCAATTTAAACTTAAAATTAGTAGGCGATTACGTCATAAATATATTCAACCGTTGCTTTTCAATGTAATTTCAAAAAATATAGTCATTGTAATTCTATCATTACGGCAACTTGTACGTCTTGCGTTACACGAGTCGACACTATACATGTTGAATCACCACCAACAAGACTGAGATATTTTTTAATTCATCACGTTAACAAAAAAAATCCTCTTTCTAATAGTATTAGGGTGTCATATGCCTAAGTGTTACAGGTTTTGCGCAATTCACAATTTCCTTAAAATTAATGGTAGCCAGAGATTTTAAAAAACAAATTATTCATACTTAGTTTAATTAGTTTAAGACATTACAGTCTGATAATCACATGAGTTACAAAAAGTCATGTTTCGTTACATGTTACATTAAATATTTTTTGGAAAAAATAAGTTTAGAAAAGGAATTAAACCTATTTCGAATTCAAATTCTAATCGGGTGTGACCGATGTTACCATGGTTACGATTTTGAAAACAAATGTTGAAACAAACGAAAAATTTAATTTTTCGGAACTGGTTAAGAAAAGTAAACCATTTTGACTCGCTACTTTGATTATGAAAAGTGTCACATCTGTAGTGGAAAACCCTATACAAGTACAACATTTTTTTTTTGATAATTTAGGATCAGTCAAACGAGTGTGGGAAGGATACTTAAGAAAAACCACTATAATCTGTATCATATTTGACTATATCAGCATTGGACAGAAAATGATTATGATAAACTTTTAAATTTTGGTTATTGACTTTAAACAATTATTAGAGGACGTCACCACACACAGGTTTATACTTATCTTCTGGGACACCATACATAACAATACATCACAATACAATATTAAAAATGTACCATACGAATAAATAAGCGGACTGTAAAGTAATAAAATGACATTAACTGATTAGATTACGTATGCATTTTTTTGTTTTAAAATCTCTCGGTACGGTAATTTAAAGAAATATATAATTGCGCAAAAACTGTAACACTTAGGCATTGGGGCATCCTTATGTCATTAACCTATAAATTCTGAACACCATGTAAAGAGATGTTTAATAAACCATTATGGAAGAAGTAAGATCAATACAACAAAAGCTTTTGTTGCTTTTAAGATGTTAAATATTTCAGAATGTAGTATTTGTCGCAATTATTTAATGACACAAAAAGTACTCATTTATAATTAACAAGCATTTTTAATACTGGGCGATCAATTAAATTAGAATTGATTTTGTAGATTTTTTCGCCAATATATTCTCACATAAGACATTTTAAATGTTCACCTTAAATTAATACAAATCTTCTAGAGAAATCATTTTGGGTACTTTATTTCCCGATTATTGTTTAACATAACTTAAAAATATTTTTGGGGGAGACAGTTTTTTTTTTTTGACAGGAAAAGGTAAAGGAGGGATGTCCGTTAAGCCCTAGTCTGTTTCAATTTACATTAGAGATCTAGAGGAAGAATTGGAAAACAATCAGGTAATAGAAGTAATAACAGAAAGAAAAAAGGTATATGGGAAGGTTCTGAAGAGATATTTGGAGAAAAAAACTACAAGCAAATGTGGTGAAAACAAAAACAGTAGAATTTAGAAAGAGAAAAGGAAGGTAATATGGTAGCGACGGCCGCGAAATTTTATTTTGCGGACTGTATTGAGAACGCAAAGTAATCGCTTCGTGTAAGATTGCACCAAATAGTTATTGTGTATCAAGGTTGTAAACTAGTTTTTTCCGTCAATATCAATCAGCCACTTTTCGAAAATCGTACAAATCGTTAGTGTGGTTTTAAGGGAGCGGCCGTTTACTTTTTTTTTTGACAGTTGAGTACAAAAAATTACTACTTTACGGTCGCAAACGAGTACGTATATTGTATCTTTTATGATGAGCTCCTAATTGTATTTTATTTATCTAGAATGAAAAGTGGAATTTTAAAGTACGAGCTAGTACGAAATTAGTGAGTGTTATTCGTAATAGCGGTAATTAACCTAAAATTTGATAAATTTTTTTTTTCTAAAACTAAATATTCCTGACATATTAAGTGCTGCTGTTTTAAAGACCAATTAAGTCTGTATTTCTGTCCATATTTTTTAAGTTTTATTCAAAATCTATTATTGCAGATATTTGAACGAAATATACTACAATCGATAACAATGCACCATGAGGTATATCTTCAATTGTTTCACTTTCAGAAACAATTAATTCTGGAAATCAATTTTATCTTCAGTATCAGAAAATATTTTAGTGTTATTTAAAAGATTTTGATGGCTACGAACAATTCCGGTTGCTGTCAATTTTGTCGTTTGTTAAATTTGACTGTGTATGACTGTCCACAATGGCAAACTTTTAGATTTAGGATTCACTTTCATGACTTTTATACTTGGAGAAAGCCTAAGGAACCCTTTACTATTAATACTTGACCAGTCTTGGCGATCTATTTCGTCAGTTATTAATTGTAAATTTTTGTAAAATTGTGAAAAGCATACACATCTTATCTTTTTTAATGCGACGTAAATGGTCATTTTCAGAACCATTGATGACTTTCAATATGGTGGAATGAAAATTAACCCTTTTTATTACTCGCTTCTTGATGGGTTTTCTACTAAAGTCACAGTACTGTTTTCTTGATTTGTGGGAGTCAGCACGGTACTTTGACGTAAAGGGTAAGCTTCATTCGCTCTTGCGAAAAATCTTATCAACAAGTCCTCAAAAGATTTTGACTTTGGATGCAGCGTTGAGTATACCTTTTTTTTAAAGAAAGAAATCAGTAAATTGTTTCTTAGATTTTTTCCATCCATATAAAAAAAAAGGTGTCTAACTCTTGAATCAAAAATTGCCGTTGTTCGTTAAACATTTTTGATTAATTAATAATAATAATAATAATAATAAGGGACACTTAAATAAATTTTTGAAAGGCGAACTAAGCGAACAAGAAATGAAAGGGGTATCAGAGGTAGTAAGAAACTATTTGGAAAAAAAGAATCCATACGTAAATGTGAACAAAACAAAAATAATGATTTTTCAAAAAGAAGAGGAGGAGGAAGAAAGTAAAATGGTGGTGGGGAGAGAAGGAATTACAGAGCGTGGACGAATGGAAATATTTAGGATATAAGTTAAGGTACGATAACAAGGACAACAGTCATATAAGAGAGCTAGCGAAAAAAGGCAATGGTATAGTAGGACAGGTATGGGGAATGGGAGAGAGGGTGTTTGGAAACAATATAGAGAACAGAAGGTGGATTTTTGATAAATTGGTTAGAAGTGTTATGATTTACGGAGCAGAAATATGGGGATGGAAAGAGTGGGAAACACTTGAGAAAATACAAGAAAAATATTGGAAATGGACAATGGGGCTGGACAGGGAGACACTCGGATACATAGTAGAGGAAGAAATGAAGATTGAGAAAATAAGAGTGCAGACGGAAAATATAGCCATGAAGTATGAAGAAAGAATAAGGAAATGTAGACAAAACACGGACAGGATGAGAGGAGACAGTACTACGAAAGGGGAGGATATGCCGATACAACGAAAAATATATTAGATTAGTTACAGAAGAATTACTAAGATATATTTTAGAAGGAAAAAGTTTAATAGAAAAAAATAATAGCAAGGTTTAGGTGTGGTAATGAGGAGAACGAGAACAAATATTGGATAGAAGATGACAAGAGGCGATGTAGGTTGTGTGGAGAGAGGTGGACAAATATACAAGGCATCTGAGAAGAGTGTGGGGAATTAAGGGAGGAAGAAAGGAAGATGAGGTATTTATGGGGGAGGGAGGAGAAGGGGTGAATTAGATGAAGGCGGTGATTGAGAGGAGGATTGGAAAAGACAGAAAAATTAAAGTAATTTTTCTAGAGTGAGGGTTTTTAATAGGGGAAGGAGTGTGAAATTTTCAGGTTTGTTTAATTTAATATCTTATATTTCGACTCTTAAATATTGCTACCCTACATTTATTGGTTAGAATTACGCGGCTGCGCTATGTCAGATTGAGACCACATCGATACTACAGAATACTGTAGCGAGACTATTGGGACCCACCTATTAAATATTACTTCTTTCATTAGGTTGTTTTTTTGGGGAATGTCGTGGAAAAAATGTTCTGTCTAACACATGAGGAAAGCCTTTTTCCACTCTCACTCTAATGCTCGAGCTCGAGTGGGAAAAAGAATCGCTTTCCTCACTTGTTGGACAAATAACTATTATTTTGTTTATGTTAAGTTTATTGGATAATTTTAAAACCGAATCATTTTGTTAATTTGTATAATAACAAAAAATATAAATACATACATATGAATTTGTTGTGATACTGAAGTTAAAATTTTTTAAATATTTCTAACATTAATGCTGACTGAAAAACCTTGATCAAATTTTTGGAATTATAAATAATGGTAAATATTTTTCAAACAATTGAAAATAGAGTTGTGGTGCATTTACAAAATCTAAAGAAAAATAAATTTTGTTTCCGTAAACATAAAACTAACATGACGAAAGATTTGAACATTTAAATACCTGTAACAAAAGATTTGGAATAAAAATATCAAAAACAATTATTGTCAGAAATTCACAATCTTAAGTGTTAATACTGTTAATTGTAACACTCTGATATCCACGCTTTTCCCGATTTAAAAAAAAATTAATTAGAACTCTAAAAAATGAAGCTATTTTATTAAATGTCAATTTCAAAATTTAAATATTTAAGAACATCGTGGTACTATTAAAGTTTCTTAAAAATTGAAGGGGCAACGCAGTAATTGGGAGTCGTTATCAAAGTGAGTACGTCCCTGCACAGGTAAGCTGAAGCTGTGTGGAAAAACAAAAAAATTGTAGGTAGTAAACTATGAATTTGAAAAGAAAATATTCAACATTTTTTCTCTAATTTGCAGAATAATTTAAGTGTCGCACCCTATGTAAAAACTATTTTTAATTTTTTTATAAAAATGGTTTATAGATATGGGAATTATTAAAAATACAAAAATCTATAAATTAGTGCTAATAAGCAACACTGAAAAGTAACAAAATTGTAAAATTATATTTTGTTCCAGTATTTTAACTTTTCGATTAACATTATTTATTTGATAATCTAATTCAAAATAATACAGATGTAATCGGAAACCGGTTGTAAAGATATTTGGTGAATTATTGTAATTGTTTCATTTAAGTCCGCTTAAACTTTTGAAATAAAAATTAGTATTTGCTGTCATTTGTTTATAATCGCAGTTTGGTTGCCGGTTAAACATGGAAACCTGATGAAGCTGCTTGCAGTGTCACAACGATGGGAGTTTGGACAGCCGTTTTAATACGCATTTTATAAGAGTGAGTCGCCCAAGTTCAGTATCAATTTTTACAAAAACTGGGGTTTTGCATAAGGCACAATTATTTCTATACAACTGCGCCTCTTAAAGTATTTTTCACTCATTGCTTTTACTAAATATAAAGTATTCAGGTAGGTAGGGTAGTTCAGCTGTATTTGGTGCTTCAGATATTAAAAGTACAGGAAATATTTAGAATACTAAGTGTACACAAATCTTAACATTTAGTACGACGTGTAACAAACATACCTATATATCAATAAATTTCACATTTAATCGTCGTCGCTAGTGTCGGAAACGTATGCCAATTGTTCGTTCCACCAATCGCGAATTTCATGAGCCATATTCGATATCTTTGGTACACTAGCTTTGCTGCTACATATATCCCTCGGTACTCGACTTGTCTCTGTCCCCTCATTTAAATGTGGAAGGTTTTTATTAGTAGCTGAAGTTCGGAATCGATTAATTTAATTCGTCGTAATTGCACCTCTATACCTGTTTGCCTGTTGTTTTTCTTTTTCGTAGTAATTCTTTCTTTTTCTATTCTAGCTGCGGGGTCCGATAAAGTTGGTGCTAGAAATTTCCTACCTGAACTACTTCCTACACTATCTGAACGTGGAAGAGCCACCGATTTTGGCTTCCTAGTAGATGCTTCACCTTCCTAAGTATCAAATTACAATAATACAATATGAATTTTAAAATTAATTACCTTTAATTCAGTTTCACTTTCACGATCTGGGCTTATATTTTTAGTTTCTGTAGTAGTATCGAGTGGAGGAATGGTTTCATTTGTTGCTCTCAAACCAGCAATTAAGCTATTTTGTTGTTTCTAAAAAAAACTCGTTATTAACACGTGAAGCAAGCGGAAAGTATAATACATTCGTAGATCTGATTTTTTTCAAGCACCCTTCTAGCCAAGTTCTTATCGTTTGTTTTGCTACTTCCTCTTCAATAATGTACTCAAATTCTTCTCTCGCTAATAGTTCCTCTAGTTGCAATGCCTTTCTTATATCAACGGATCGATAAGAGAGCATGCTAAAAAATATATTGTATTAGTTCAATATGGTTCTGCCGTAAAGTATACTTAATGACATCATGGAAAGTAACGTCTTCCCCATTGTGGAGTCTTTCCAATTCATAACACATGTGTTTAAATAACAAGCGGTCTTTCTGAGGATCAACTTCAAGCCTGCCTTTTAAAAGTCTAAGGATAAATTTTACTCTTCTTACTGGAATTACACCTCTTTGGTGTATATCGACTATATTCCACGTGTTTTGAAAATTTCGAATATCGGCATAGGATAGTAATGCATCTTCCTCGTTGGAATAGAACAATGAAAAATTCTCCATAATAATGGCTAAATATATGGAATACTCTAGTTATTTTTAATGTAAGAATAAAAATACTACATACCCACAAGCAGGTTTAGTACGATGTATGTGATTATAACGTAGAATGTGCAAAAAGTACACTAAAGACCCAGTGAAGTTACCACAATCGGTCTGCCAATAGTTATCAGCTGGAGTACAATAAGGAGGTTGAATCATACAATCGTGCATTATTTTATTCCAATCTTCACCGGTTACTATGCGGAACAACATTGCTACTCCAGTGACGGGGGATTCAAAATTTGCCCTTCTAAATAAGAACGTTAACCCAAATGGTCCAAAAAAATTATTTTACCTTCAATTCCTTCACCGTACTTTACTGTACCAAATAAAATTGTTCCAGCTAAGGCGTAAAAGAATACAAGTAAAAACATTCCGAATATAATGAAGAAACTTTTACACACAGATACTCCAACTGTTAACATGAGCATTTTTAAAGTTGCGTGTTTTCCAGTTATTGTAAAAAAACGTAATATAACAACCATGAATCCAATGAAATACGATAAGTCACTCTGTGAATTTTAACAAATATTTTACCATAAAGTTTATACAATTTTATTTAACGTACCTTAAATGTAGTGTGAATTATAATCCAAATTACTCCTAAAACTGTAACAAACAAATCGTATCTATTACGTCTCGATTGAAGATATCCTCTTGGGGTGAAAGCAATATTCTTCATTACCACCTCTACCACAAAGATTAAGGTGCACGAAGTTCCTATTGTTGCAAGAATTTCTGTGTAATCTTGTTCTTTATCCCACTAAGAATAGAATCTAAATTTCTAAATATACTAATAGTTGTACTTACCGTAACACTAAGTAGTGAACTGTTGATTAAGACCATAATAGCTACAAGTCTTTTAAATTTAATGTTTTGCGTAATATCGTAAATAAATGCTCGAAATTTCCTGCCATCTGGTCTAGGTGGTAAATGTAGGGGTTGTGCAATTTTAATCTTTTCTTCAAGTCACACCTGTAATTATTTATTTGAAGAAATATAAATAGAAACATGAAAAATTTTATAGAATAATACTTCAAGGGTAAAAATTCCTTACACAAAATAGTACACAATCGACAATTTTATAGATTATGAGAGGTCGAATAATGAAAATTTGATTTCATTAGAAAATCGAAGCAAATTCTGGGAACCGATAAGTTCATTTTAAAAACATATTCGTTGATAATAATAATTATCGTAAAATCATTATTAACACGGATAATTGTGAGCGAATTATAAAATATGTGAGATTGAAATACAAATGACATTAATTTTATACAATAAAAGAAACGTTTAAAAAGGAAACAAGTTAAAAAAATTAATAAAAATATTTTTAGATTCAAATCATGAGGCTATGATCCCAACAAACATGTAACGTAAATTCAAAACATACTTCTAATATCAAATATTACGCGCATTGAATTTATTAAATGGTCATGCGGAATATTGTAGCATTGCTAAAATTTATTAAGTATAGTAAAACAATAGAAATAAGTACGGAGACCCTCACTAACTTTCGCGCATCTGCAGTTAATACACATTGTCAAGTTGACGCTTGACGAATATCACTTCTGAATTTAATAAAAATGGTCTGTAACTTGAACACGTTTTAAAACCCTAAATTGAACTTGAATTAATAATTAGCAAGATGCCTGTCTGGCAAAAACTATAAATAACATACGGCAGTAATTATTTAGTTAAACCTCTCTGACGTTAATTAATTGACTACTACTGTTTTTTATATCAAATGCAACTGATTAACTATTTTTATAAAAAAATAATAAAACCAAATTATTTAGTTGGCTCTAATGAAGGCCCACTCTTTTTCCGGCTCCCTCGGGTCCGTGTGGTTACTCACGCGGACCTTTATAACTCATGCGTAGTCCAGTAGGACATACCTTGGAAACCAGACGCTTTAACGTTGTTTCCACTGTCTTTACATCACCTGCGTGAACTTGTCCGTCTCTTCCAAATACACTGCAGCTGTAACCGTGCGCTTCCAGACATTCATAGGAGAGTTATGAAAGTTATCGTCCACTAGGAAGCCTATGTCCCCAACTCAAATAGGTTCCTTGGGTTGAATCCATTTAGTCCTTAGTATGAATTTGGGAAGATAGAACTTGATCCATTTGACCAAAAATTGATTTGCAAAGAGTTGACTTCTCTTCCATTGACATCGCAACCATTCATCGGTAGGTTCCACAAAGGCTGGAATACTGGGTTTGGAGTCGGATCCACCCCTCAGAATATGGTTTGGTGTAATGGCCTTACAGTCCGCTGGATCGGTTGACACTAATGTTAGAGGTCGATTATTGAGAATGTTCTCTACTGACTTAATGGCGGTAAGCAATGTAGTGTCTCTTGGATACTTCTCGGTAAGAATCAGTCAAAGACAGTTCTTCACGGATTGGACAAGACGTTCCCATACGCCACTAAAATGAGGAGCGCCTGCTGGATTGAATCTCCACTGAATAGACTGGAACTTCCCATTGCAAGCGACTTCTTTATTATATAGGTTTACATTCTTCAGTTGTCTCTGCAACTCATTTTTGCCTCCGACAAAATTCGTTCCATTGTCGGAGTGAATTACGGATGGCTGTCTTCGAGCATGTATAAACCTGGACAGGGCCATTATGGTTTCATCTGTCGACAAGTTGTATGCGATCTCCAGGTGTACTGCCCTTGTCACCATGCAGCAAAATCGTTTCTCGCGCCTCCCTCCTACAGTGACTTCTACCGGACCACAAAAGTTTAACCCAGTGAAATTAAAGGGGGGTTGGTACGCCGCCAGTCGATAATCCGGAAGATTTCCCATTTCCTGAATGACTGGTTTCACTTTCCTAAGGTGGCACACTAAACAATAGTTACTAACTGGAGATACAGCTGATCGACCGTCCACAATCCAAAAACGTTGGCGCAAGTTGCTCAACACTGTCTCCTTTCCTTGGTGAGCACAATTAACATGCTCATTGATTATGAGTAAGAAATTATTTAGATGGCTCCAATGAAGCCGAACTCCGTTTCTTTTCAATACACATTCTTATATAATTAGTGGTATTGACATGTACTTTGAAGGTACAGTTATTTTTCTAAAAAATTTCACGAATTAATCCGAAAAAACCGATATCACCATATTGTTGACAGCATAATTGGTTTAATTTAGCAAAAAGTTCGTGGTATTTTTACCGTAATTTATTGTCCAAACAACTTACTTTGAGGAAATTCGTTCCAGTCGTTCTTGAAAAAAGCTAAAGGTTAAAGGATTAAATTCTCCTTTAATTTAGTTTTTCTGGAAAAACGATGATAGCTATTTTGTAAACATTGTAATGCTGTAAGAAAATTCGTTAGAGCCGTTTTCTAGAAAATCGATTTTTAAAATTAATTTTACACCCTTAATTTTAGGGTGAAGAAAAAGAAATCTGGGAACCTCTAGACAACTCTAAATATGAAATTTGAATCAAATCGTTCAATTCGTTTATCCTCTACACAATAATTTCTCTCTAGGTATGCGAGAAAGTAAAAATAATTACTAACATCCTGGGAAGTTCCAAACATTTAAGATAAGTAACAACTTGCAACAACACATACTTACTTACAAGGGCAAGGCTATATACTTTAAATTATTACTTAAGCACGGGTTGGACCAAAATTTTCTAGTTTCCTGATAATGCCTTAGGTAGGAACCAATTATATTTAAAAGCATGAGAATTAGATGCATTGTAAAAGGCACTGTCTTTCGTAAACGCAATGTATGCCAAAAAATGGTCACATTCGACCCCAATACAATTTTCGAACAAGACTATATTCAACAAACAATAGAAATCACATTGAATGAGATAAATAAACACATTTCTCTGAACATTGGTTGTCGGAAGGGCATCTTTCTACTTTTTCTTCCATGAATGATTTCTGGCAATACTTCTTCCATGTAAAACATGGTTAGTTTTGTTGGCTCCACAAGATCACAAGTGGCTGCGCTCGACCCAAATGTCAATATCGGGGTTCTTGCAATTTTCATTATCGAAGTAGACAACAAAATCTATCCATTCCCTTCCAGTGCAATAGAGGGCAGCACAACATTGGAAAAAGTAATTGTTTTCGCTTCAGTCTGAGTACATTGTTCTTTCTGAATGGAATTTCTGCAGCTTTGACGTTGGGGCATTCTATCTCAACAAGACCATCACTTCCAACTACACCATCTGGAGATGCTGCAAAAATGCCATTTTGCACGACACTATACGAGTCCGCATCGTGAAGCCGTAGTGCCAGTCAAAGGTAAATACGTTTTTCTCACTTTGTCTTTTTAAACGTATTCTTCTAGCACAATCAGGTCTGATTGTATTATTACTGCTTAGCTTTTCGGTGTAGAGTAGTTCTGATAAGAGAGTTCTCGGTGGATGGGCGCATTTTGTAGATTTTACCTTTTGTCCCAATTATCTGGTATTTTTGCTGCAAGAAACGTGTCATTTGCGGAATCAGCTCGTTCACGCGTTTTGTCCTCAAAAAAGATTGATTTTTTATTAATAAACAAAACTGCTATTTTAGGCGACCCAAAATCTCTGTAATAACTACTTCTGTAATATATTATTTTAAACATTCAAATTTACTCAAATTTTCAGAATTTTTATAAGTAATAACAGGAATAAAATAGAAACTTCAAATTTAGGCCTAATTTTTCATCTCCAGTTAATTTTATCTGGCCCTTAGAAACGCGACTTAAGACTTTCTAAAAATTTGATTGGTTCAATGCTGTGTTTCCATAGTTAACCGACTGATAAAGTTAACTGAAGGTGAAAAAATCAAACCTTAAAAAGAACATATTTATTTAAAACAAAATAAATAGATGTTCTACAATCAAACGAATACAAATTTGAATGAATGACTATATTGGTGGTTCCCATACTTTTTTTCTCATAGACCACTTTAAACATTTTGCTGGATCTGGTGGACCCCTGCAGCTATTACATTTACTAACTTACTTCCAAAACCCGAAAAAGTATATGTCTATGTAAATCTGTGTTGTGGCTATTTTTCAATCAACTATGAGTTGAAAGTTTTCGAAAAAAAGGTGAGAATTTATATTGCTTTGATTATGCTGTGAGTATTGTCATTCAAGCTAAGTTTCAAAGCCAGTCTAAAAGCGTCTTCATCCAACAGTTGGATTCCTACTTTACTTTTTGTATTCTAAGATTGACTCACAGTACAAGAAACCAATAATCTCCCACTTCGGAGTGGTAAAAAGTAAAAATAAATATTTTCTTGTTTTGTAGCTATTTATTCAAACACAAAAATTACTACACTTTTAATTATGTTGTTATAACAGTCTTAGTAGAATCAAAATTTAACATCAAAACTAATAATGATTATTATTGATGTTAACTTTTATCTCAGATTACCATTGTAATCTGAGATAAAAGTTATAATTTTAATGGGAGGATGTACTTGGTGAATTGACAGCAAATTATCAATATTTGGCTTGAGTTTAGTTAAGTATAACCGTAAATCTCCTCGCTCTGTAATATTTAATCTGCTCCGTTTTTTTGTCAACAAGTTTGTTACGGCACTAAAACTGCGTTCGACAAGATATGACGAAGGAAACGCTATGAGAAATTTTTGCACAATTCCCCACAGTCCTGGATATTTTTCAGGTATTTGTGCCTGCAGCC
Source organism: Abscondita cerata (assembly GCA_030710515.1). Classification (NCBI taxonomy): domain Eukaryota; kingdom Metazoa; phylum Arthropoda; class Insecta; order Coleoptera; family Lampyridae; genus Abscondita; species Abscondita cerata. Next base: position 167,559 of record JALBCR010000129.1, read on the forward strand.
AAAATGATTGATACCCTCTTTTGAATGCTACTTTGAGCTCCTCATTAGTGCTAAGCTCGAGTAGCTCTTCTTGCAGTACCACATTTTCCACTTCAGTTTCATCATATGGATTTATTATCCATGGTGGTATATCCATCGACAGAATGTCTTCAAATCTGATTTTAAAATCATCATACAGGGCAATCAAATGTTGAACATACGTCTGAATATCTTCGTCGAGGCATTCTACCTGCGATAAATTTGGAAACTGGGAAAATTCACGTCGACCAATATTTTGCTTCATAAGTTTCAGTTTACCAAGAAAAGCTGAAATTTCACTCTTTGTTTTTATCAAATTGAGGCTGTCCCCTTGTAACTGTAGGTTGAGGTCATTGAATTTTTGAACAAATCTGTCAAATACGCAATGTCTGCTTTGAAATTCATGAGGTTTTCTTTTAAAACAGGATCTTTAGTGTTCAGAAACTCTAAAACAGAGTCGAAAAGCAAATAGAATCTTGATAGACATGCACCTTTCGACAACCAGCGTACTTCGGTATGTAGCAGCAATCGTTGGAAGTCCTCATCATTTTCTTCGCACAACTGTGCAAATAAGCGCGTATTTAATGCATTGCTTCTTATTTTGTTAACTGCATTAATCACAAATTGAAGCGCTTGGTGCAATCTATCACTCAATTTTTTCGCTACTAGATGTTGTCGGTGGATGACACAGTGAATTGCAATTACCTCTGGTATAATCCTTTTAAGATGACTTATAAACCCACGATATCGCCCGACCATGGCAGGAGCTCCATCTGTTGCCACCGAAATAATGTTTGTGAATGCAATTGATTTTTCCGTAAAAAAATCATTCAGAACATTAAAAATTGATTCACCTTTAGTGTCAGTCTTCAAAGTTTTCGCGAATAGTAACTCTTCAAACATTTGTTCGCCTTTGATAAATCGAACATATGCCAATAATAATGCTTCATTGCCAGGTAAAGTTGACTCGTCCAGTTGAATAGAAAAATGAGTTGTTTGCAGATAATTACACAAGAAACTTTCAACATCAGAGCTCATTTCATCAATACGTCTTTGTACAGTGTTGTTACTCAAAGGAATTCTTTTAAGTATGTCAAATGAAGATTTGTGCAGGACAGTTTTAAGACCTCTTCAACAGCAGGCAAAATTAACTCCTCTCCAATGGTATGCGGTTTCCCAGATTTTGCTATAAGTAATGAGATATTGTAAGATGCCCGCAAGCCATCGTCGTTGCTTTCAGACGTTGAAGCGAACATACTATGCACGGTGGGTCTCTTTTCATACTTTTCCTTCAATGTTTGGAAATATTTCAAATCCTTACCTATTTTGTCAGGATGACACCTTCTTAGATGATCTTCCAGCTTCGATGGTTTCATAGAGTCATTGCTCAAGACTTTGTTGCATAAAAGACACATGGGCAATCGCTTGTCTGTATTTGATGGAAGAAAACCAAATTTCAAATATTCAACACTGTACTGTCGACACTTCTTCTTAGATTCAGCCATGTTTCGTATCAATTACTTACCTGTAAATATGAAAAAATGTTTGTTAAGTAATCTTAAAATGATTTAACAAACATAATAGAAGTGGCTTTTAAGATACAAGTTGCTAACAAATAGATAGGTAGGTACTTACTTTTCCAACACTGGCAAACAATAATATCAATTCACTTTAATTTTCAAAAGTCTGAAAACTACTTCCGTCACTGGTGAACACTTATATAGGTACACTTTCTTTTTGAAATTTCGGAAACAACTGAGTAATGTTTATCATTCGCATTCGTATTTATATTAAAGAAAAATCCAACAAGTTCATGCAAGTTCAGACACGACTTTAACTAGGCGGGCGGGCGGCGCGGCATCGGCGAGTCTTGACACGCTCTTTCTGGATATGGAATATGCAAGTTCTTACAAAAACAATTGCTGAGCTTCTTATAATATTGTCTTCCTATATTCATAGGAGAAGTCAAGCTTCTTATAATATTGTCTGCCTATATATATTATTGTCTCCCTTATTCATAGGAGAAGTCAAGTCGGGTCACCTAATACATTTTTATAGACCCCCGTTAACGAGTTGTTGACCCCCATTTTTTTCCACGCAAGCGTAGACCCCTATCGGGCTCCCGTGGACCCTGGGGGTCCACCTGGACCACTTTGGGAATCCAGGGACTATATAGTTCAGAAACATCTCGTAAAGATAATTCTCAAGAAAATATAAAAAGATGAAACTTATTAAGAAAATAGAAATGCTGTTGGTTAAATATTTACTTACCATCTTCTTTGGTCGACGGTCAAAAGGGCCGTACCCTTATTCTCCGAATAATTTGCAATAACAACACCAACGAACAAAGTTAACCCAATCATGCAGCCCAAGAAGATGTATATGTGTATGTAAATTGCATGAACCTACAAAAATTTTATTTTAAAACTTTCAGAAATTAAGGCAACATTCTACAACGTTCAATTTCAATACAAATTATTAAATAAACTGCTAAAGTTGGCAGGGGATGATTTAAGACCAATTATGCATTTTTTAAATAATTCCAAATGCAAACTAAGCGATCAATTAACATCATTCAATATTTTCGAAAGCGCATATGGAACTAAGACATATCATTTAAATAATAAAAACTATTTTTTTCCAAAAATTGAAATTCAATAATCGATCAAGTTAAAACTAAATTTGTAATCCAGTTGAAATTACGAAACATGCCATAACATTTACATGCTTGAGGAGAACATCTATTAAACAGTTATGCTTACTGGTCCGAGGGCTTTAATTAATACATCTCTAACATCTAACCAACCCTTAAAAGACAATACTTCAAAAAGAGCCAACATGGCATCGCCAATATTGTCAAAGTTAAACCGTCTTGGATTAGCCCTATAGTAACGAGTGAGTATTTTTTTAAGTAGAGTAAATGAAAATAATTACCAAACTCTTGGCACTAAAATAGAAGGGTATGATTCATTTACTCCGGGCAGTAACTTCATTTTAGTAACAAATACTCGACGCATAAACACCCCAACACAATCTTCTCTCTTCAATATGGTAGGATCGTTACAACGAGCCAATCTTCCACCGTATAATTGAACACCGTAACTAGCAAACACGAACATTAACAATATTAACAACGTCGATACCTAAAACAATATAACAATACATCGCATACTTAAAATAGGAGTAATGAATTACCAATAAAATTTCTTTAAATCCTCTACACAACTCATATACAACTTTTCTCATATGGGGAACTAAAGTGAATATTCGTAACGGTCGTAGACACCTCAATATCATTAGTAATTGGGCCCCGGAATTTGCGGGAACTTTTTTTGGCATCCAGCACAAAAACACTAAACTGACAACATAAATAAAAACGTCCAAAACAGATGCGACATCTTTGATGTAAGCCTTAGGAGTAAAAAATAAGCCATCAGCCAAAATCTTCAAGGTAAGTTCGATACTCATAAAAATCACAAAGCAATATTCTGCTATTTGCAAGGATACATTTTCCATTACTCTGTAATATGGTGTCTCGAACATCATAGACAAGCAAGATAAAGTTGTCATAGTGATCATTACCCAATCTAAATACGTTACTAATCCCAAAAAGTTACTAAAATCAGATAGCATTACAAATGAAATTACAAAATTTTCAGAAACTTTACTGTAAACTTTTATATTTCACTTTTCTTTCTTTTCCCGTTATTGGATCTTTCAATCTTGCGTCATAACGACCGTAGACAATTAATTGACAAATTTTTCTAAATCTACTTTCTCGTGGTACTGCAAAAAGGGGGGTATCAAAAAAGGGATGATTTTCTCTCAAATCTTCTTCTCGTTGATTTCTAAAAAGTGAGTGTAGTTAAGGTACTATCAAAATAAAAACGCACCTTCTCATTTCAGCTTGTTGTCGTTTTGCTTGCAACAATTTTATATCTAAGTCGTGAGGGCGAGCTCTTGCAGAACTCATTCGATTTACTCCAATGTCGCCGTTTTCCATCAGATGCTCGTACGTTTGTTTTAATTTAATTGAACCACTTCTCACACTACGACGAATAGATCTTGAACCGAATCTGCAAAATGTCGTAAAAATTATCATCCATCTTAATTCAGGACCGAAATAAAATGAATCAAAAAGTTTTTAATTAAACATTTGTTGACTGATAAGTATTGAAATCATGTAACAACAATAAAAAGTGTCTATACTTAAACTGTTTAATGCTGTTTACTGTCCCTTGAGGCTTCAATGGCCCTTTAGTTCCAGGTACCGGAATCATGGATGAATCACCGAGCATTAATCGTTGATTGTTTGAATCACTGAACGAAAAAAAAATATTCCAAACCAAATAGCGACAATTTTAACTATTTTATTACTTGAGAATGTGAGCAATTGAAGCTTTTTTTAATTTCGAATCCACTACTGCACTTTTGGTAAATTATTGAGTATTTTTAAAGGTTTTTGTTTCCTGTATATAATTTTAGAATCAAAAATTTCTTCGTTAATTTTTTTAACAACCCCTTCTGAATTTATGTCGTCTTCTGTTTCGTAAACAAATTGTCTCATAAAACTTTCTCGGACCTAAGCAAAATATTTGTACAATCATTAAAACACGTACAAAGCGTACCTTTGGCACATTAAAATCAGACGGTACTTTGTGCAATGTAACCATTAAAGGACTATCGGGGAATTTTTCGAAAATACGCAGCCTAAACGGTAGCGTTTCTTTAATTTCCGCACTCTGCTCTCTATACTTTAATTGTTTCACTTTTTTTATGTCTTCATCTAATTCCAAGTTGTCTAAAATGACAGCGACGAACAAACTTAACACGATCTAAAATAATGTATAATCTTTAAAAAAGTACGAAATGTGACAGCATATTTACCAATGTTACAAACAAGTGATACAGTATGAAATAAACGGCAACTAAAGGTGCAAGAGTTGGACGAGTCCTTAACATTGTTTCGTCCATAACTTCAACCCAAGCTTCTTGAGTCAAGATTTGGAACATAGACATAAACGCTTCAGTGAAGCTTTCAAACTTTGTAAAATCACAAAGAAAGCAAAACAATTGCATCGAGATACTTGAAGAAATAATTAACAAGCACATAGTAAATATTATTAAACTTCCCAGTTTTTTCCCAGGACCGAAAATTTTGTAGACAAAGTCTTCTAATAGGGGCGACGCCTTTATGAGGCGAACAACTCTTAAAACCTAAAAATAAATTAATTTAGTTTTTGAAATATTGTCGCATTAAGTGCGTGCCTGAAAGTAAGTGAATCCAGACATATAAAAACCAGGTATTACGTGTATAGTTGTTCCAATGGCTAGTAAAAGCTCGAATTTATGAATGGAATGTTTCCAATACCCCTCCAACCTAAGCACCATATTTTAAAAATGGTTTCAAAATTGAGGACCACAGTAAACCCAATTTCTATATAATAATATTTTGTATAAAAATCACTTCTAGGTCTTTCATCGTGTTTGAAATGCATAGTAGCTGTTACTATTCCGTTTGCCAAAATAATACACATTACTAATAGACGAAAGTGTGGGGATCGCAATATTTTGTGGCATATGTCTGGTGCGAGACCTGCATGTTTGTTTTCATCTAACGTTACCAATTTCCAACCTCTATCGTCGCCTGTTAAGATCTAAAAAAAAACATCAGCTTAATTTTTCTATGCATAAAAAAATATGCGGCATTACCTGAGACGCTGTACTGTTTTGAATCTGTTGCCTTACGCCCCACATCTGTTGAAATTGTACGCGAATTTCATTAAATGTTTCAGTGATGACTGCAATGAAAACGTTCTTCACTAGCCATGCCAAGAAGAATATCATTGTGCTGAAGTACAGTACAGCGCGCCATCCGGGTAAAGAATCAATTGCTCTATACATAATAAAAACCCACCCTTCTTGAGAAGAAGCTTGATACACAGTAAAAAAACTAGTAACTACAAATCGTTCGTAAATATTCGCAAGGCAGGTATTAGTCATCATTTACCGAACTCATCAAACCCGTTGAATCCCATGATGTATCGTGACAATTCGAGTTTCATACACTTCATTCCTGGTGGACATTGATATCCAGAATTCGGATTTAATGAGCAGAATGTGTCTGGTATAGCAAGACTGTTAATAGTAATGGAATTCGGATCCGTGGTGTTTAACACGCAGTGGTTCTTCAGTTCTCCAAAAAATTGCACCCCTAGTAGGCCATATAAACTCATAAAAAACAGAAAAAACAACGTAACGTTGTATATTTGTTGACTCGAACGTCTATAATGAAGTAAAATAAAACAGTTGTTAATCGTTAAAAACTAGCCTCACTTAAAAATTTGATTGATCCTAGATTTTGGCATAGAAAACTTTAAAAAATACTCTTAAGAATCGTATCATTATTAGCGGTCTAGGTGCACGTAAGATAGATAAGTAACTAAATCTTGGAACAATTGCCAGCATCTCAAATATTTGAAGAATGACCGAAATCCATAAGAAAAATACCATGCTTGCATCGAACTGACACCAATGGTCTTTTAAATAAGGTACTTCACCCTAAAATACGAAACAGTATAATTTTTTAATAACAGATTAAACACTTTTTGAGAATTTTCAGATATAATGATAAAACGTCGTTTTAAGTACTAGTTTCCCGCTAAGGATGAAATTCGAAAAAATACGATCTTGGTGATTGTAGGTATATGTAACGTAGAAGGAAAATATTATGCACAACTAGATACTTAAAATTAATTTGTTCCGATTAAAATTAAAGAAATTTGGAAAAACTAAACATGCCCGTGTTGCTTCGATACTGTTTAAATATACCTTTTATTGTTTTTGTAAAATTCTAAATTGAATATTACCTTTGACAATCAAAAACTTCTATGAATAATTGAGGATTGAAATAATAGAAATCACTAAAATAATAGAACATGAAACGTAAACTTTAGAACACCTTTCACATTTTGTAACAAGCGTTTCGCGCAGAACTCCACATCGTACGCTTACTGACAAACGTCTATGTATGTATGCATCGAAAATGTTCGACGATATAAAACATTTTTTTCGAAAAACAACATCGCAATTCGCAACTTTCGGTAAGAAAAAAAAATCAACGTTTAAGAAAGAAGAAAAAGTGTACCACGAAGCAATTAAATAATTATTAAATGTATATAACTGGTAAGCCATTAATATCGAACACTAACTGCTACCTCCTAAAATTCCTACGTCGGGACAAAGTGAGGTACCGCTCGCGTTCGTTCTTGTTAAGGCGAGAAAAAGAAATTGCGTTTAAAAAAATAGTTCGAAAAAAGTTATAAACAATAAAATTTGCAACTTTTCTTTCATAACTTTTTTTGTATAATTAACGTTTGGTGGAATTATTGTAAAAAGAATTAGTACTACATCAAATCTCGGTAATTAGCATAACTGTATTTGACGAAAAAATGTGTAAAATGAATATTTTTGTAAATATTCCAAGATTTCGAAAATCTATGTTGGTTAACGGCTCTTTTGGTCTGATAGATTAAGCTCAAAATCTAATCAGATCTGCACTATTATAAGTAAGACCCATATGCAAAATTTTATAAAAATCTGGCCGACGATTTTCCTGATATCTTGTTTACATACGGACGGACGGCAGGTCATCTGACAAAATTTTTTTTTGCTTCATTATGACTCAAAATTGTCGGAAAAAAGTGAAAAAAAGGGGGGTCAAAATTTTCGGTTTGTAAACCCTCGCATAATTCCCTATCTTATGTATAAGAAGTGGAGTAAAAAATCTTATCTCAAATGGTAAATTATACGATCAACAAGTATTGCGACAACTAGTGTCATCTCATGTTAACGTAATACGTCCGAAAATGCATTCGTATTAAAACAACTTTGTTGACAGACGTGGAAGCAGTTACATAAGCCGATCATTTGATTATTATAGCCAACTACAACCTGGACAGCTGTTTCGTCCTTTTAGGAATCTTCAAGGGCGTAAGTTCACAAATGCGTGCTGTCGACTATATTCTCTACTGGAGGGAAAGGGTAATTTATGGGAAACAAATCAATAATTAATTTAAGTTTTCTAAGTTACTGATTCCGGTTTCCCAGTGTAAAAGTTTCAGTTGATTTCATCATTAACAAAGGCTTAAGATAACCACAGATAAATACACCTTCTTCTAATTCATAAACGTCCAAACGTATTTTTTTTATTATTATTAAGACTTGTGACAATATGTAGAATAAACCACGCAAAATCGTACGCCAATGAACCATAATAAGGAAATAACGTGTACTGCCAGCCTTAGAACATAAAATTTATTGATAGGAAAATGTACTGTCGCATAAGTTCTAAATGCTTTAGATCATTACAGTTTCCTTTAAAAATTATGTGTAATGCTCTCTTCAGAGTAAAGAAAATTGTAAAGGTAAACCGCAACCTTCCTGTGCAATTCTGTTTCAACGATATCTTCAAATAGTTTGATGTTTCTGTTGGGGATTGTCTCAAGCGAAAAAATCGCAAGCTTTTCATAAAGACTGTTTAAAACGAACAATTAAGTGTCTTGCAGGTATAATGGTTTAGGGCAACATGTGAGCACATGGTTTAGTTACATTTTATGGATGGAACTGTCAATGCTCAAAAATACTAAGCAACAAGGTGGGGTATTGTGACAAACGACCGAAAGTCGACAAAAATGGTAGGACGATTACAACATTAGTGTTCTAGATTGACCTGCAAGCAGCCCTGATTTAAATATCATTGACGTAGTGTGGCCTAACATAACGTAACAATTACGAAATGAACGACTACGAAATGTTTCTAATGTGCGACATAAGGGATTTTTTCACTCCTGATCAATGCGAAGCACAAATTAAAACTATGCTAATAAAAGCAGTTATTTAGGTTAAAGATGGTCATTCATTTATTTGTCAATCAAATTTAACAATAATATGATAAATAATCTGCAAATTGTTTCTAATATGTTAAGTAATTTAAATTATTTAAAAGAACATAGTAGATACTATGTCTTTATAATTACATCTAAGTAAATTTGATAAGTTAATTTTTTTTTGTTAAGAATTGAAAGTTATGTAAAGAATTCCAAATATATTTACGATTTAAGTCTTGAAGTAAACTAAATAATTTGAAATTATCAAAAAATAACCAAAATATTCAAATTTTACATCGCAGTTGCTTTATTTTTGTAACAATTTCCGGTGATTCTAGTACAGCATTCATTTCAAGTTTCCTCTTTTCTCTTCCAAGTCTTTGATTTGTGTGAATATTGTAAACAAAAACTGAAATTTATACTTCTACAATTTCCCTGACTAGGCCACGAATTCCCTAATTTCTTGAAGAATTTTACAAAATTTTGCATTAGAAACTATATTTAAACTTCCCTGACATCTCCAGGTTTTTCAGCAAAGTGGGAACCTTGAAAACTGTTCGAGAGCTTGACATTTTTTTAATATTTTTGAAAAAAATCAAAATAACTTTTTATCTATTAGGAACTCTAGTTAGTCAAAAGACACTCTATGAGCTACTCTAATATAGGGGAAGTGGGGGCAAAGCGGTTTTTATCACTATTACAATTTAGCAACATTTGGCAACGCCGTGTAGTGCATTCGTTTATTCAGGCATATACTTCATAATCAGTGTATTTGCAGCCACCGTGAGGACAGCACGCACTTTGGTCCGTGAGTGAAAAGTTTTAAGTCACGCGCTTATAATAATGTACGGTAAGTTAATAAGCATTTTGGACAAAACTACGATGATTTTTATTTCAATTATAGTTGTTAAAAGATTTTCTTGATATATTCTAAGCTAATAAATATTTTCTTTTTCGCTTGCGTTTCGGTATAATCTACTTCTGTATGTTGGTTATGTTTTGGGGAAAGCGGTTTATTTCATATGTGGCAAAGTGGATATTATGGGCCACATTGCCCAATATGTAACAAACCGTAATATCCACTTTGCCCTATATGAAAAAGAATATAATAATTATCATGTTCCATTGTTGCAGCGTTATAATGGTTCGAACATATAAACGAAAGTCACAGCAACATTCTTGGTCAGAACAGAGTACGACTCAAGCGATAAATGATGTCCGAAATGGTATTATGTGCACTAGAAAAGCTGCAATGCAATATAAGGTCCCTTCGACAACACTTCGAAGAAAAGTCAATTCAAATAAGGAGCCTGAAGAAGCTTCAAAGAAGCTGTTAGGTCCATTTAGACCAGTTTTTTCAAAGGAACAAGAAATAGAATTGGTCGAGTATATTTTGGACATGGAGAGTCGGCTTTTTGGGCTAAGTACAAGAGAACTAAGGCATCTAGCGTTTCACTATGCTGGGAAAAATAGGATTTCTCACCACTTCAATGAAGTTAAAAGTCTTGCTGGACGGGCTTCGATTTGTGGTTTTTTAAATAGAAATAAAAATGTTTCTTTAAGGCTGCCAGAATACACGTCAATAGCAAGAGCCTCATCATTTAATAAATATAATGTTAATTCTTTTTTCAATCTCTTGGGAGATATGCTGAACAAATACAAATTTTCGCCCAGTAGAATTTTTAACTGTGACGAAACCGGGGTTTCAACGGTCCGTAACAAGCCTTCTAAAATTCTCGCAGCCAAAGGAAAAAATTTGCTTTAATGCTGTGGGATTCTATGTTCCACCCCTTCTAGTATTTCCTCGAGTAAGAAGATGTCCAGCACTAGAACAAGGGTTACCGCCTGAATCAGTTGTGGAATATTATCCTTCTGGGTGGATGCAAAGTAATATATTTTCTGAAGTATGGTTTAACCATTTTTTAAAATTCTCCAAGCCCACAAAAGACGATCCGGTATTGTTAATTTTTGACGGACACGCAACTCACACAAACAATTTGGTATTGGTCGAAAAAGCCCGAGCGAATAATGTTCACATAATAGTTATACCGTCACATACGTCTCACCGTTCACAGCCTTTCGTGGCATTTATGTTTCCTCTGAACACCTATTATGAACAAGAGACAAAAAATGGCTAATAAACAACCCCGGAAAAGCAATAACAATTTACCAAGTTGGCGAACTTTTTGGAAATGCATTTCAGCGTGCCGCAACCGCCCAAAATGCGATAAACGGTTTTAGGGCGACCGGAATTTACCCGTATAATCCCAACGTATTCCCAGACGATTTATTTAAAGCTGCTGAGGCCACAGATAGATCACTCCCTATTTCTGTATCCAACCAGATGAGGGCTGATAAAAATCGTTTACCAAGAGATTTGACTATAAATAGAACTCCGTCTCCACAACCAGGCTGTTCGACTGCTAGAAGTCCACCCCCCACCGTCAAGATACTCCAGAACTCCGCCTTTTAAACAACACTCCTATTAGCAAAAGTACGACCAATATCCCGAGACAGATAATCCTTTACCAAAAGTTGGTAAAACCACGTCCAAAACGAAATGTTAAAAGGGAAAAACTATGGTCTTACGTCTACTCCCAACTATGAAGATCTTAAGAACACAACAGCTTTGAAAATATCAAAAGAAAAAAAACAGGGTATTAAAAGAAATTTGGCGAAGCCGAAAGGAAAAAAGGACCTAGACGTCAATATGGATCAGTCGACATCAGAGAGTTCTATAAAAATCGAGCTACGAAGTTCTGATGATTCAGATGGGAGCAAAATGGAGTTTTATCCGAAGCCAAAACTGTTTCAACTAGAGCAAGTCGACGTGAATAATCTCAACTTAAATGATTTTATTTTAACTGAATTAACACCCGAAAAAAGACAAAAGAAACAGTTTGTTGCTCAAATCACAAATGTCGAGAAGGGTTCAAAAATTTTCGTTTCCTTTCTTCGACAGTATAGACAGTCAACAGATATCTTCGTTTTTCCTGAAGTCGAAGATGTGAGTGAGGTTCCAAGAGAAGAAATTTTGGGAAAACTCAAAATTGAAATGCAAAGCATGGTAAAATTAAATTGTAAAACTTGATTGGTGGATTTTATAATCAATTAAAAACACTCTTTATGTTTTTGTTTAGTTTGTAAGAGGTTTTATAAGATGTCCAAGGATTTCCAAAGATTTTTTAGTTTACGTAGTTTTTATTTTCTGTATGAATCTAAATATTTTTTATTTAAAATTAGGAAAAGAATTATATTTTATGTTGATGTTCTGGTGTTATGCTAGTTAAATTAAAAGTTTAATGCATTTTCAGTACATTTTTAATGTTGTTCACTTGCCCCGACCTGATATCCGCTTTGCCCCATACATGGGGTAAAGTGGATAATTTGCAATAATTGCTTAAAACAAAGAAATAATTAATAATAAATATTTAAAATATTTAAAAAATGTATGAATTTATCATTAGATCTTAAATTTAAATAGCTATTCTAGTTAAAACTCAATTTCGTAATTTTGAGGCTTTGTTATAATTTTTTAAGTTAGGTGGGCCACTTTGCCCCGACTTCCCCTATGTATGTCCAAAATCTGACAGCAGTGTTATGCAAGCATGTCCCATGGAGGTATATGGTCTTGATTATTGTGCAGCAGAGAAAATGTAAATCTTGTGTCTCCTCTTTCAGAAACAAACATACACATGTAAAGAAGAATTAGCATAGTAGTATTGATTATAATTTTATAACTAACGATAGTAGTCCTTTACTTTCTATTAGTTATCAGATGAAACAGAAACTACAAGTTGCATACCTCCTACCGAAGGCATGTATCGGACAATTGAAAACTATGTCACCACAAAGAGTAGGTCAATGATGCCGCAGCCAATGTGTTAAATGGCCAATGACGAAGATAATAAATGATCATAAATTATGTTAAACTCTTTTAAAAACCTCTGCTCATTATATTAAAAACTTGGTACACACAGTGTAAGCTTTTAAAACAATTATAAACATCAATTTTACAAACTCAAATAAAAAACAAAATCAAAATAATCCGAATACAAGTAAATATTCACCTTTAATATACCACGGATGTGCATTTTAGCTATCATTTCAGCAGTGAAAAGAAACGTCCCAATACTATCACAGCCAAATGTTACATACTGCATGGGCGGCCAACGTTCGAAGGTTTTGGGTGTATTACAACTGACCGAAGCTAAACTTAAAAGTGCACAAAATCGCATAACTCTTCGAACCCATCTCTATAAACGTGTGCAATTCTAGAACATAATTATTTTGTTTAAGCCTGAGGATACCTTATTTACCCATTCAATATCGGTGCTCTCATTAAATGCCTCCTCTGGTCCATAATCTGCCAAAACTGGTTCTCCCTTTATACTTTGTTTTCGTCCTAGCATCATAACTATTGCTTTTACTGAAAAACTTTTTTCAATGCGTAAGAAATATGATTTAAAAGAATCTAATTGTAGACTTTTTTTGATGTCTTGAGATATTTAATCCGTAGAAAATTTTTTGTTTATGTGTTACCAAATAATATTACTTCACTATTAACAGAAGGATAATTTCAAACTTTAGATTTTTTATTTCAATTAAAATTTTTGAATTTAATGTAAATAAATATCGAACTGTTTAATGATTACTTGCGCGCGCACCGTCCGTATTTGACGTTTGTTTGTGCGCCACAGTCGTAGCTATAACATATAGGGTGAGTATAAACACAGTATACATCTACGAATACAGTAGTATAAGTGAAAATTTTTAACTAAAAATAATTCGCGCAAGTTACAGCGCATTTGTCAAATTCGTTATTGTAATGCAGTGAAGGTTATTGCCAGAGGCGAAACATTTCAAAAGCTAAAAATGTATGTTTTAATTACCTGGAACGTAGATGTACAGTCTTTCTCATGTATCATCTATATGATTTAACATAAATTAAAAACAAATCACTGCTTTTACATCACATTACTTATTCTGATTTAACACGATCGATCGATCCAAATTCTAAGACAATTCTGCTTTAGTCGCCGCCACTGGTTACTGCTTTAACCTTACACTAACCTACATTTATGTTTTCTTTGTAGTCATGTATTTCATCACTTGTACTCCTTGTTGCTTACAGAGGAATTGTTATCTAAACAATCTGTGCAAAAATAGTGAAAACATAGGTCACATCGCCACTAAAATGTCATGTCAAATTATTTAAACTTTGCCTCGAATTTGAGTTTCACCAGTTTCACCGCATATCGCCAACGCGCAGTAACTTACGCTAAAAAAATATAATATCAAATTTTTCCATGTATTTTATACGAAGTGCAATTACTGCATTCGTAGATGTGGTATAAAGTATTGCATAATGCCCATAACTTATTATTTTATAAAAAATATCAAAGAAAATGTTTACAGATTAAAAATCATTTTTTTCTACGACTTACCTAGAAAAAACGAACGTTTCTTCTCAACAAATAGTGAGGAAAATAGTTTTTGTAAGGATGTGTTATTAGAACTATACGCGCCTAGTACCTACTTAGTTAAACAATCTAATTTAGTATTCAATCAGGTTTGTTTAATTTAATATCTTATATTTCGACTCTTAAAAATTGTTAGCCTACATTTATTGGTTAGAATTACGCGCCTGCACTATGACAGATTGAGACCACATCGATACTACAGAATACTGTAGCGAGACTATTGGGACCCACCTATTAAATATTACTTCTTAAACTAGGTTGTTTTTTTGGGAAATGTCGTGGAATAAATGTTGTGTCTAACACTTGAGGAAAGCCTTTTTCCCACTCATTCTAATGCCTCCCTCGCTACGCTCGTGAGGCAACTCGAGCTCGAGTGGGAAAAAGAATCGCTTTCATCACTTGTTGGACAAATAACTATATTATTTTGGTATTGTTTTATCAATTCATAAAAAATGTTGAATACAATAATAGGAAAATAATTTTAACAAGAATTTACTACAAGTTATTGTTGTTTTAGTATGCTTTAATAATAAGTTAACTGAATTTATTTACTCTATACTTCTTTTCCTACATAGTAGACGTTTTACTTACGTTGGTCCTTGTCACTTCATGTCACGTCATCAAATAGAGGAGTGGCGTTATGGTTTGGCGCGAGTAATACTTCCATATGTTAAACTTGAGTTTTTCAAATTTATTATTCGAAGTATTCTCCCTTCGCTTTAATACACTGTTTACAGCGATTCAATAGTGATTCAAATGCGTGCTCCAACTTATTTTGTGGAATAGCCCCCAATGCTCGTGTCGTAGCCGTTCTGATGGTCTCAATATCTTCAAAAAAGCATCCTTCAACTTCAACTTTGGAGAAGTCATACGGCGCTAAATCAGATGAATACGGTAGGTGGTCCAACAGACAGACTTGATTTCGAGCCAAAAACTGACGAACAATAATTGATTTGTGACTCGGCGCATTGTCGTGCAACAAACACCATTTCTCTGGATCGCGATATTCGGGTCGAGTACGACGGATTCTGGCAATAAAATGCTTTAAATCTTCGAGATAAAACGCGTCAGTGACTGTTTGACCAGTTGGAACATAATCACAAACTGTTTCAATCATTTCGAGTGTGCGAGCTGAAATTGGTCTCCCTTCACGTTTGTCATCCTCTAACGACACTCGGCCATCCAAGAAACGTTTTTGCCACAAAAAATATTTACTCGAGACAAACACTGATTACCGTACACTTGTTGCACCAATGGGAATGTTTCTGATTCACTTTTACCAAGTTTTGCGTTGCATTTAATGGCCGCTCTTTGTTCCATGTTGGAATTTCAAATTAGATTAAAAACTGTTGAAGGAGAACCGTCACATCCTTGTTATTTGTCAACCAAATGTAATGAAATTTGACACGTAGAAAGAGAAAGGTTCAAGCTTTAAAATACGCGTTCGAACACATAGATAGCCTTATTATTTGCTGAGATATGGTTCGTGTCTCGAAATTGAATGGACGCATTGTGTATGTGTTTTCACCAGATAATTAAAATTTGCGAGACAAGGTATTTATTAATGAAATCACAAACGAAGAACTGCAGTAAACTGAAGTTAGCGTTCGTCATACTTTGAATTTTTTTTTTAAACAATTGTGTAAGTTTTTCCAGAATTTTAGCATATTTATACAATTCAGGGAATTATCTAATGCGATCACGTTTGACAATGACATTAATGAGTGTGGTATCACAGTTTTAAATTAAAAACACCTGTGCGCAATACATTTCTTATGGAAATGGTGTTGGCGCGAAACGGCTCTTTACCACAGAAAAATAAACGTATTCAGAAACTTCACTCGACGGTCTGCACTTTGATGTTGGTTGGGAAACATTTTTTCGCGCACCTCGCCGTGGACATCTTTTTAGTGACAATATGAATTGAGCGGCTGTTTTGATTTTGTACGGAGTATACGATTTCTTCAAGCGGCACATTCTTTCATTTTTAAGGAATTTCAATAAACACAACGAAAATAATAAACATGAAATTTTCCTGTTGTTAAGAAATCCGTATTGGGGTGCGCGTATAATAAATCTGTCTACCGTTATTGTAAATGACGAATTTATGAATTTATTTTTTTGTGCCTATACCGATTTTTCTTATTTTAGACCGAATGAATTAAGCTAATATTTTTTGCGCTACAATTTTAAATTTATTTTACAATTCGACGAACTATAATGAGATTTAAATAAAAGTGAATTTGTATTAGGTAATTAAAGAATATGACAACGTGTTTGTCGTTTAAACGTTGGAATACATTGATGTATTGTTTTAAACATCAAAAAGTACTAAAATCAATTGAACATTATAATTACACTCAGAAGTGCGTATAATTTTTATTCAAACATTGGGTTTCTCCACCACAATCGCTGGGCGAGTGCGCGAGTTTCATGAAAGCCCAAAAAATCCCCGGAGTGAAGTTTCTGAATACGTTTATTTTTCTGTGCATTTACTGCTATAGCTAGTCACACCACTCTATTGCTATTTTTCTCTAAGTAAAACGTCTTTTGCAATGAGAACTGGAGACACTAAAAAATCCGATTTGACAACATCGCAACGGTATTAAATAACACAGTCAGTTTGTTGTTTGACATTTTCATAACCGTTACTTCCATTTGAATTTTATTTCTTGTAATAAAAATTTTGTAATTAAAGTGTAACTGAAAGAAAGAATTTAATGTATTTCAGGTAATGAATATTAATATAATACATGCTACCGTACTTTCGGAATATACAACAAAATTCTGAAATATAACATATTGTTCGTATATAGTATGTTTATTTGTAGGTGATAATTAAAAATGGACCAGAACAACATTAAAATTATATTTGTTGTTCCTTCTAAATGTAAATCATTTGAAGAAACATCTCCTATAATGCAGCAAACGTTTGATGTAAGCTGGTGGTTGTAGAGTTATATATTTGTTAATTGTATTGCCTTTCAGACTTGTAAACAAAATAATATTGATTGTAAATGGTCTTTAGAAGACGAATGCGTTCACCATACAACATTAAAAACTGATTTTTTCATTTTCCAAGACTTTCATGGTAAAACATTTGATCAAATTCGAGCATCGAAAAGCATGTGAGTTATGATACATAGTATAATAATACTTGTTTTAACATTCTTGGAGTAGGAAATGTTTAAAGCTTGAATTAATTGGTAAAACCGAGGGTAAAACTGTAGGTAACATAATGAGTAAAGATCAATAACATATGGTTTTGATATCCCTTTCTGCACCAACATAATATATCTCTATGTATTTGGTATTTTTCTCAATGATTTAAAGTTAATTATATAATTAACCCTGCATTGCATTAATACAAAATCAAATGGAATTAATTACAGCAAAGTCCTTCAATCTTTTTGAACCTAAATTTTACTCTTAACATCCCAATAAAACTATTATTAACTAATTGTGGATGTAAGTAGGTTCTACAGATTATTGTAAAAAAGTTTCTAAGTGCCAAGGAAATCTTTTCTGCAAAGTAATTGTCTAAGTCGTCTAAATGGCTTACATTCTGTTTGTGGCTAATGCTTCGATAACACAGTTACCGTTACATTCTTTTTGTACTTCTGTTTCGTGACTAAATTGTGTCCAATCAAACAACTAACAGTTTCTGACTGAAACCATGGATTATAAAATTACGAATTTTATAATCAATGCTGAAACTGAGTTTCCTTCTTCAACATCGAACAGTAGTCAGCCATCAAACATGCATCATAGCTCTCTTGATGCTTCTTCTCCATATTCATATCATATTCGTGGTACCTAACATTGATTTTACTCTTCAGGGTGAGTCATAATTCGAGAGGAAAGCGAGACAGTTATTCTACTTTAAATTTTAAGAATGTGCTATGTTTAGATGTCATCCTAGAAAATAACTAAATAAGATAATTTAGCAATTGATAACTATTTTAAAAACTATCAATTAAGCGTACATCATTTATGGGGAAAAATTAAAAAATAGTCGAATTTAACAGAGAAAAATATACAAAACAATACAACAGTAAAACATAGTAGATTACAACAACGAAAAAATTATTACACCAATTACAATTTGAGGATCATTTATGTTTTGGTTAGGTATTTGTTTTGTATTCCATGGTATGCTTTTATTAACCCTTTAACGGGCAAGACTAGGGCTTTATTTAAAAAACTTGGGGATATATATGACTTACTAGGGTGCCTTTGAAACATAATAAGACGTAAAAAATGTTTAATATACTTTTAGATTTTTTTATAGGGAGGTACATATTTGTACCAGTGAGCGTTCCTTCATTTAAAATACATCAAATGTTCAGTGGTACAAATATGTACCATATCGTAGTATATGCCTTTATATGCAAACCTGTACTTTCAGAAACACTTTGTGTTCTCTAAACTATAATAAGATAACGCAGATGTACTGAATTCCGACACCATAAGGAAATTTTAATGGATGGTTTAGATCTTTAGATTATAAGGTTGTTTATAATATTCTCATAATTATTTTACATTTGTTAGAGAGAAAACTTGTCAAGAAGTGAGAATCGTAAACTGTTTTTGCATCGAATTAGAACAAATTCGGTTTTGACTAACTTCGTTCAAACATGAAACAATCTAAGAAGAATGTACCGAATTCCGACAATTTTTTTTAGCAGAAGCAAATTACGGCACGGAATGTAGGTTATTCCGACTGAACCGTTTAAATCCATTATTTTTATGACAATTCCATTTTATCGCTGAAATAAATTGACATTTGTACTGTAGGTATACAAACATTTATTATAAAAAAAATCAGTTGTCTACATACATAAAAATACACATAAAAAAACAAAATCCATATCCATTTCTATTTCTATATTCTGTTCAAGACATCTTTCATTTCGGGAACTTCATATTGACCTCGACGATTCATGCCTTTCGGTTCATTTATTTTAAATAACACATCCTGTTCAACATAGCTCAACACATCATCTCTCTCTGGCCATTTCCAATGGGACCCACTCTTGGTCATAGTTTTGACTTTGTAATCATCGGTATTTATTTCCAATACGGTTCCAGGAAAGAAATCATCTTCATATCGTACTACTACATAATCTCCAATGCTATATAAAATATTAGTTTGTGGAGGACGTTCATTAAGATTTTCTTTTCTATATTTCCAGTAGTGTCCAGATCGTTAGCTACTGCACTTGTGGTCTCAATTTTCTTTCTTCTGTTAACAGTTTTTTGTGGTTGTTCTTTTCTTTTTTTTATCCTTTCCAACTTTTCTAAGTTTCTCTGCTCCTTTTCGTCATTTACTCTTTTTTGATACTCAATAAACTCACTACTAATAGCAACGGTGGGGGTTATCTTTTTAACCTGCTTTTTGACCTTTTTACTATTTGCTGATATTTCAGTCTCATCAGGCCAATATAAAGAGTTCTTGAATGGTGTTGGAACTTTCATAGGAATGCTTGTTTTTTGAGGAGTATTATGAACATCCGTTAAGTTTGTACTGTCCGTAAGTGGCAAATTCAACTCGGATTTGTCGTAAGATTTAGTAGAACTGGTTGGCCCGTCAATTGTAGGAGTACTTGAAGTTACAGGCAAAATCGGAAGATCGGTTTGCTCAGAGTATTCAATAATTACATTATTGGTTACTACATTGGATATAGCAGTTGTATTGTTGCTGTGAGTTTTATCTGAGTTCACTATTAACAAAGGATAGCCCGTAGATTTGCAATTGTCAGAAATAGCAGTTGGAGCATTAGTTTCAGCTTCAGGCTTATCTGAATTTTTAGATTCCGTCAGCATATCTCCAACGTCAATGTCTAAGATAACTATGTCTTCTGAAGGAAAAACTATATTATCTAATATATTAATATTTTCTATCAATGTAGGGGTATCTGAACCATGAAGATTGTGAATTAAAGTCTCATTATGCGAGTCAGTAATGGTGCTATTCATCGTTATGTCTTCGTTTGTATCTGTCTGTATTTCCACGCAGTCTACAATTGAGTGTGACTTATTCAACTTTTGGCACTTTCGAATACTACACCAAAAGTTGTAAAGTTCTTTGAAGTGTAAATCTACAAGTTGTCCTGGTGCTTTGGATTGATTAAATAACATCAAAACACCTGGATCAAGTCTATTTTCAAATTCCTTCAGAAACTGTAAGTCCTTACCACAAGTACACGCTGTGTTCGTTGCTTCTACTATATTTAACGGAATTTCATCATGTTTACTTTTAGTAACAAGTTTTTGTAATCTATTCTATTTTGATTGAACGGGCACAAGCCACAAGTTTCAAATCCTTTAGCAATGAGTTCTGCGGTACAAGTGTGTTCTAACGTAGACTTCAAAAGGTTAGAAAAATCTTCTCTTTTAACTTCTCTCCTTTATGCTCCCTTCTCCATTTTTGAACGTCGTCATTCCAGGTATTCTTTATTGGCAACATCTAAGGGTTGCAGCATATGAGTAGAATTTGGCAGAAGAGCCGTTAATATTATGCCCACGTCTTTGCAAAATGTTACAAGTGGTAAATTTATGTGAGAACTGTGGCCGTCGAGAAAAAATACAATAGGTAAAGGTATTTTGCTGTGTTGGAGCCAGGGTAAAATACATTTGTTATATATTCATAAAAGTTTTCCGAAGTCATCCAACCAGATTCTGATCTTCCAAGTCCCCAACTTGGAGGCATCTTGCTTACTACACTTGGTGGAATTCTTTTGTAAGGAAAAAGAACTAACGGAGGAGGTAAGTCCCCGTTAGCACTAATTGTAACCAAAACAGTCAAACACTCTTTGTCATCGTTTAAAATTCGGTTATATACTTTTTTTTCCTTTTTTACAATGACCTGTTTGTGTTGAGGGGTTAGATAAAATCCGGTCTCGTCTGTGTTAAAGATCCTTCTGGGGTCATCGAAAATCTCAATCGGTTGACCCTCTCGTAGAAAAAAAATTTGTAACTCGGTCAAACCAAGCTCTAATTGCGCCTTCCGTAACATCAGCACGTGCTTTTGTCAAATTTTGACAAACTCGTTTGCTTAAATTGGGATGTCTCTTCATAAAAGCTTCGTACCAATGACGACCCGGAATTCCATTCTTAAATGGATTTGGGCGGTCTAATTTTGATACTAAGGTACTGACACTATCTAATAGTTGAATTTTTGTTACTGGAAGCCCAACATCTCCCATGTAAATGATCCATTTTACTACAATATCTTCCTCTGTTGGTGTGAGGACCGTAGGGGCACCAGCAATAGAGCGAACATATTTCCCATTCATTTTATCAATTAACGTACTTCTGGGTACTTTAAATAACTCCGAAGAATGTTTACAGCTCATCCCATTTCTAACTGCATGTAGAGCGTTTTCCAAAGCGTTTTGGGAGTATTGTTTATTTTTGATTTAGGTGGAGGCATATCGCAGCTGTAACAACAAAACTGACTTAAAAATCGTTTGCTTAAATGGTTTTTGGTTAACGCGCACTTAATTTTTTATAGGCGATATAAGACTTTAGTATATAAACAAATCAAAAAAATATGAACCGATTTAACATTTTAACTTTAAAGAAAGGAAACAAAAAAATCCGTGAAACAGTTTCACTAGTCGTAATTAGCTCCACGTTACGAATTAAACTGCACTTAATAACGACTTGTAATACGGAATTAGATACAACCCATTGTTAACTGTCCTAAATTCCGGCATACAAAAATTTAAATGTTTTTCTTAAATATCCTACTTTTTTACCATTTTACTTAAGAAATTAAGATACTGAACATCGATTTATGTACTTTACAATATTCTTATTTTGTAAAACAACTAATAAAAACATTTTATGAGTATCGGTATAAAATTATTATATGCCAGAAAACAGGCAACTAATTTCAAAATACCACTACAATTTTTGTAACAAATATAGGTTTTGTAAATGTCGTAATTTGCTCCTGGTTTACAAAATACTCAGATTACCAAGTTTAATGAGCCAAAATGGAAAGATTTGACAATTTCAACAGTAAAAATTTGGTTTACATAATTATTATTATTGCAGGTAAATCCGGCAAACTGTCGTAATTACGAACAAATCGAAATAGTAATGAACCTATTTCCGACAGAAGTAAAAATGATTTTTGATTATAAATTAATGAATATTATAAAATTCTTGTTATGAAATTAGCGAAAGACAATTAAATTTTACTAATACGTGAATAAAAGAAAAGAGTTCAGTACTTACATATTGCGCAAAATGCTTAACAAGTATTCACCGAGTACGGCACCCTATTTAAAAATTGGGAACCGTATAAACACCTTTCAGATGTAATTGAACGTAACTGAGAAAGTCGATATCCACATTACCAGAAATAGTACTTACTGGAAGGGGTAATAATCGCTATTTCTTTCTCGCCCATAAGGAGTTCGACAGACATTACCAGATACAAATAAACAGAGAAAATTAGTGAAACCGTAATTAGGTGCACTGTCGGAATTCAGTACATTTACGTTACATGTGAAATCCATAAACAAATTTATTTGCTATTTGTGAACAAATACACTAATCCAAAATGTTGAAATAAAAATCTTGAAACAATAATCAAAAGAACATTTTCAAAAATGCTTTTAAAACTTTTTATGAATACAAAATATCAAAAAATTCAGGTAAACTTAATGAATATATTATAATTTATGGAAAGGTGCAAAACATTCCAGACATAAAGCGACATTACATTCAAGACAATTAATATTTGATCTTTGCTGTTTATTCAGAGTGCTAAAGTGACAACATCTCCTTCATGTTCCTTTGATCGATAAATGTTTTCCAACATTGTTAAGTCTAGTAATATTATGAATGGTAACCCTCCCATCAAGGTTATTTCTTTTCCGACCACGTCCGAATTCAGAAACTGCTCCAAGTTTTGCCCTTCCAGAATAAGAACCTATCAATTCTGATGCTAAAATTGATCTAAATTTTAGATGTGTCATGGGTTTTCTGGGTTTTGAAGTTTGTTTGATGGTTGTTTTATATAAAATGTAGCTATTGAGAATACAAGAGTCCAGACAATAATAAAAGATTCTCAACCACCAACGCCTACTTTTCCAGGAAATACTGTAAGCTGCCAGAAGCTGGTCAAAGTGGTCTACTCCTCCCATATATTTATTATAAGACGCCACACCTTCTGGGCAGGTCGCAAGTTTTCTAGTTCCGTCTTTTGAGTTCTGAGTACCTGTGTGTTCCTTCTGGATTATGCATAGTGCTAATTATACTAACGGACTTCTTTCCCCTATCCTTCCATTTTAAAATTCCCACATTTTTGTATAAGACGCCGTCGCTGTCTCCTACTTTCATGTTTTTATCTTCGCGTAGAATATGTTTTGGAAACAATTTTCTTATAGCGTCTTATAGTGCCGCAAGTGAAAAGCTTCTTGTCTAATAACTTTTTTTGCCAATAACACAGACGAAAAGAAGTTATCAAAAAACAGACAA
Organism: Abscondita cerata; assembly: GCA_030710515.1. NCBI lineage: Eukaryota > Metazoa > Arthropoda > Insecta > Coleoptera > Lampyridae > Abscondita > Abscondita cerata. The sequence continues at coordinate 191,443 of JALBCR010000129.1, forward strand.
TATCCGAAACTCTCAAATGCAGTTGATAATTTATTGACAACCCTTTCACCAAGTGTCATGATCGTATTCTTTTGTCTTCGGCACCCTCGTAAACATACATTCCCAGGCAGTACCCTGTCACAGCACAAGCTATAACCCATACCTTAAAACCAAAATTATAATCCAAAAAATGGGCGGATTTTATATAATCTATCATAACTATTTTCTCCCTTCTTAGGCATAATATTATTATCATTTACATGTAAGACTCTAGTTATCTTCAAGAATCTTTTCACTGGCATAATATTTTGGATTCGTGTAACAACAAAATTCTTATCGCCACTCCAGTAAAAACGCATACTAGGTAATGTATGAAACCCCATAATAATGAGCATTCCTATATAGGCTTTCACTTCTATTACAGTTAAGTTCAAACTTTGTCCCATTTGAGAACCATACAGATTTGACTGGTCCACAAGATACTGAAGAAATATGGGAGATAAAACGTTAAGGAAAAATTTTGCGTGTCTTGTTATTCCAAACCTACGTTCATACAACATTTGAGAAAATTCACTTGGAGTTTCTGATTTTCTCGCCCAATCAAACATTTCTTCGTCATTCGTATTTCCTTCCGAAGAACTGGTAGATTGGTCTGCGTCGCTAATATCATTAAGCGTCTGAACATTTACATCCGGTTGTGAATTTTCTGTTTGACCTAAATCTCCAAAATTTTGGATATTCTCAAATAACCCTTCTTCCCCGTCTTCAAAGTCACTTGAAGCTTTTGAGCTCAAAAACGAATTTAATGCAGACTCTCTATCAGACAATGTAGGCAATACTGCATTATCATCTGCATCCTCTTGCCATCTGCTTCTGCGTTTATTGCCATATCATTTGTTATTGTGTCTAACAAATACTGAACATGCTCTGGCATAAAATTTTCGTCGCTCCATCTTAAAAAAAGGAAAAGAATAAACAATTGTGGACTATACAAAAAACAAATTACGCATTTACATTTTTTACATGAAGAAACAATAATATCTAAGCAAAACGTCGTTTTGCTCAATGCGGGCAAGAAAAACATATTCTTCTGACAGAGAAAACTTCGATTTCATTTACTTACTTTTTATTTTCCAATACTATTAACAAAAGGCATTGAGAATTTTGAACTAGAAATTATCAAAAAATCAATTTTTGTTCAATTTTGAGCATATCTAGCTTAAATTTTAGTGTAATTAATAAAAAATACACTATAAACATTGGTATACTTACTGTGTGATTCAGTTAGTTACATTAAATTTCACAAGAAAACAGAAAAACTAACTTTTCTGGAGTTCACTTGCTCACCACACGTTCACTGATACAAATAGATACCACTTTATGACAAAAGTTCAAGATTTTCATTGTAGATGACACTATAAGTTGAATACGGTACGTATATATATACCGAGAGAGTGTCTAAAGCATTTAAATGCATCATAAGGTCTATGTTTAGAATACAATTTATGCATAGATCGACTGTAATAGCGAATGGTACAAATACGTACCAGAGACTGTTAAAGGGTTTATCCGTATGTTCACTATTTTCTAAATATTTACGTTATAGTACCTATACGTAATAATAACCAAACCCATCGAAAAATGTTTTACCTAAAAATATGTGCAAGATAAAATCTATGAATTTGAAGAGGCTATAAACGCAACCTGAGCGATGACCATAGTACCTTTATCGACGTAGGTTTTAATAATGTCATTTTGACTTTCATTCTTTGTTAGTGGCAAACTACCAAACTAAACATACATTTGAATAGTAAATAACAAATGCGTTTAAAAACTGGGTTGGACAGCCGTGGAATTGAATTGATTTACTTAATTTTACAGTGTATAGCAAAATAACGCGTGGTGACGTGGATTGTGCATTAAAACCTAAAAATTGACAAACTACTTTTTAGATACAACGAATTCTAAAAACTTTGTACCAGCTCACTACTTTGTTAAAAAAATTACTAAATGTCAAAGAAAATTCCAAGACCTACCCAGTCTAGATTTTATTTGAACACCCGTTATAAATGAAAATCGCAATACAGTACCTAACGCTGTATTCACCATAAAGGTTATGACGTCAAGCCAATGAGAGAGTGTTCGGGGTATTTGAATAAATGCCGATACTTTTGCCAAGTTTTTTTCGTAAAACAAGTAATTGCATATGTTTTTAAACAAAAAGAAAGAAAAAGAAAACAAATTCCATTAATGGAACAAAGATACAATTACACAGTAGAGTAGAAAGAAGAAAAAATAACTAGAATAATAAAATATAAAAATGGTAACGGATCTAGTACAATTAGTATAATATTTATATATAATAGTTAAATATACGAACTATAAGTTTTGCGACACCTAGTGTCGACTCAAGTGATCGTTTGTATGTTGCAAATATTGAGTTACAATAAAATTTTTACTGTCGAAATGTATATCATAATTAGCAGAGATAGTGTTAAAAATACGGCAGATGTTCATCATTGGTGATTTATATAACATATTTGATTTATAATTAGGATTATAAAAAGTTAAATTAGATCGGGAATAGTAAGTAATAAGGTACCAAGTACTAAACTAATGAATGTAAATGTGAAGACTCAATTTGATTATGAAGTAGTTTATGGAGGAATTTAAGACTAAACAATTCTCTGCGTAACTTTAAAGACTGAATATTAAATGTAACAAATGAGCTTGAGATAAACCTCTTATTGGGTAAGCATTATCCAATTTGTATGTTAAATACTTTAAGAATTTGCTCTGAACAGATTCGATTTCTAATACTTGATATTTGTATACAGGTCACCGTATTAGGGACCGGTACTCAAGAATTTATCTAACCAATGAAAAATACAATATTTTCAACAAATGAATATTAGTAAATGATTTAGAATTTCGAATGATAAATCCAAGCGTTTTATTACATTTATTACATTACATTTTTAAGTCATCAGCAAATAAAAGATGTTTGCACGTTAGATTAAGGGATAAATTATAAAAATAAAAGTGGCCCAATGATAAAACCTTGAGGAACACCTGATGTTGGTATAATAGGCAGAGAAATAAAATTATTATTATATGTAACACTTAGATAGCGATTATTCAAATGCGACTGAAGTAGTAAGATTAGTGAATGGTCAAATCCAAATTGTTGGAGTTTGTCCAATATAATATCATGAGAAATATGTGGTGTATTACTCTTGTAGATAACCCAAGAAAAGAATAATTAATAAACTTACAAACGTTTATTGAGCGTACATTAAGACGGATTACATTGAAGTGACCTCCTTTAACATTTCGTGCTTTCACTGCCTCTTTTCGGCTGTGTCTCAAGTACATACATCACAAATACGATCGAATGCCTTAGCTATATCCGTATAAATAACATCCACTTGCCCTTGGGAGTCTAATGTTTTACTAATGTACCCACTCATACATACAAGATTAGTTATAGTAGAACGTTTTGCATAAAGCCATGCTGTTTAGTAGAAATTTGCTTCTTCACTAATGGATACATTCTTCAGTATAAAACTATTTCAAATATATAGGACGATAGTTTGTAATATTAGTTGCATTTAAACAAAAAATATGCCTTTTGTTATTAGTACTAGCATTACTTACTTACCTTTTAGCGTTTTATTTTAATATTTTTATATAGGGTGATTTTATTCTGATTAATAAAAAATCATTATTAATATATTATTATTATATATAATAAAAAATCCAAAAATTAAAATTTAAGGGATTTTCGTGTAAGATTTTCTTTGGCCTAAATTTTAGGTTAGGAGCAAGATATCAAGATGCTGTTCTCGCGATCTTGTTTAGGCATCATTTAGCTACTTTTTCATGAAAAAATATCATACTAAAGTGTTTAATTTTTTGAAAAAATTAACCATTTCTGTCGGAATGTCGAAAAGAGACCTCTTGCGGCGACATGTGAAAGTTACAAAACTTCAAATATTATAACCAAAAAAAAACCTATCACAGTAGATATTGCAACCTTTACTAAAAAAATGCATGGCAATTGTTGGTTGTTCAATTAAAAACACTTATCTAATTTTGTGGACTGTATTAATTATCAAATGCCGAATAGCATATGTGTACATGAGTTGATTGCTCAACGACTTCTTTTACTCTCCTAAAACTAAAGGGATGCTTTCTCTACTACTTCTAACGTAAATAAAAATGGCGTGAACATCCTCCTGCTTTGACATACATGGTATGTCAATGTCTTAATCTTAAATTACATATTTAATTACGACCTAGACAGAATATACTTTAATTCTTAAAAACAAAAGACGATTCACAATATTGAACAATAATGCTTATTAACAATAAGACTCTTAACAAAACATTAAATCAAAACACTTAATTGAAAACAAAGGTTTTAGGAGACTCGGCAATTTTGTCAATTTCACTACGGGTCGTTTAAACACTACCGGTCGTTTAAACACTACCGGTCGTTTAAACACTACCGGTCGTTTAAACACTACCGATTATCAGGTGAGTATTCCTCCAAAATTATAAGTTTTGTATAAAGTTTGCTCTTCTCGAGCCCTTCTAGGTGGAGGTGAATGAAACAACAAACTCAATATGTTGTCAACGCTGACATTTCGCCCCTATGCGTAGGGCTTTATCAAGGCTCATAACAAATAAGAGTTGGTAGTCTTAATTACCGTCAATTGATGGAAACGTCACATATGGATTAAAAATAACAATAAAAACAGTCATATATATATATATATATATATATATATATATATATACATAACAGGGGGCGAAACGTCGGCGTTGACAACATATTGAGTTTGTTGTTTCATTCACCTCCACCTAGAAGGGCTCGAGAAGAGCAAACTTTATACACAACTACCGATTATGTTTGCACAGTGACCACCCGCACTTGGTTGTCCTTTCCTGATTGTCAATATTCGTTCCAAACTCCAATACAATGACGGTAGGTTATCTCCTTTTACAAGCACGAAATCTCCCGTTTGAAGAATCGATTGGTTGTTTGGTTTTTGTTGCATTTCAGAGATATATTCTTTGGACCAACGCTCCCAGAAATGTTGACAAAGTCGTTGAATAAATTGAAAACGTGATAGGCCCAATTGAGTCAAAGGTTCAAGGTCTTTAGGAGATGATGATAGTGGACAGAAAGGCTTCGAATTCAGAATGGACTCTATTTCACAATTGAGGGGCTTTGACAGCAATAAAATGCCACTGCATTGTAACTGTTAGTCCGTGATTCACGTTTCAATTCAGGTATATCAACGGAATTATTAATTCATGAATCATTAATTTGTGAGGTGACGCTCCTCTGGAAAAAATGTCCATTATCCATTGTGTTTATGTAATTTCAACGAAATATTTTGAATTCTGTGCGACACATACTGCTTCAAATCAGCAGGATTTGTTTTAAAGTACAATTGTTGAACCACTCCAAAAGTATAGGTTTCGAGTTGATATCTTCAATGATTTTTGAATATATAACATTAATTTTGCAGACGTTAAAGCACCACAAAGCTCCAGCCGCGGAATTATAGTTGCCCTGATTGGAGATTTTGCACTTAAATTTTAGTTGCCTTTTCGGAGGCATCAGAATATATGTGTATTTCTGATTCGTTATTTAATTCAAGAATATATCGATTGATAATCATCTTCTCAATAAAGTCGAAATTTGATTTAAATTAATTCCATTCGTGACGAATTGTTTCTGGGTATGGGTCATCCCATTCATTTCTTAACTTCAATAGCTGGTAAATGCATGGGATCAAATAATTTGGCATTAAATGACAGTAATTTTGCACTTCAAATTACCGTGTCCTGGACTTCACAACCCCAAACTTTTCAATTAATCTCAACCGATCATGAGTGTAAATAGTTCATTAGTTGCATTTATTTGTATTTGTTTCATGACATTTGTAGAATTTGAGATCCATTTTCTTAAAACAAATTTTCCTGAACTGAGTACTTCTGAATTGTTTCTGTTCGGGTGAGCAAATTATCTAAATAGAAGTCTCTATTAATTGTATGCAGGTATCTGGATAAATATCTCGATAAGGAATAGTTGTTTCTTGGAGGCATCTTATCGCCAGGTACGACGCAGATGCTCCTCCGTACGAGACTCTATTTTAGGTGTAATGTTCGATAGTTTTAATTCTCTCTCCTTGTAATTGATTGATATTTCTGTCATTTGGTGCGATGAGTATCTGTCGATACGTCTCTTCCACATTGGCAGTTAAACAATATTTATGATTTCTAAATCGCAGTGACATACTGAACAATTTTTCTTGTGTCTGAGGACCCATATGTTGATAGTCATTAATGGAATACCCCAATTCGAATTTGCAAGAAGCATCAAAAACTATACTAGTCAAATTGGTATTCTTTTAATATTTCATGTTATAGCATGTAGTAATTGATACTATTTCGACTTTTTTTCGGCAGTGTTCAAAGAATTCGCTAGAACTTCTCCGTGGTTCATCTTAAATGGTAATGACACTACAAATCTTCCTTCTGCATTTCTTAATGTGTTCTCTTTAAAATGTTGTTCGGTGATATCTTCATCAATTTATTGCGGTATATAACATTCTTCTTGTTCCCAAAATTCACCATCGTAATACATCGAACCATCGTTTGTTTTGTTTAATATTGGCATTTGACGGCCAAGTTCATATCGCTCAGGACATAAAATATCCCCAAATACGTTGGTTCCAAGTAAAAGATCTATCGTGTTATTGTTACTGTTTGTAACATCATAATTAGGAATCATTTGTTGCAATTTATCCATGCCTACCGAATTACGTTGGGGAATTCTATCGATAATGTAAAAGTGGATTGAATTTTCACAAAAAGAATACAATGAATTAATTTTCAAATTAAATTTCTTTTTAACCTTCGTTTATGCCAATAACAGAGATATTCACCTGTTCCCGTTTGGCCTTCAATTTTCTAGTCAATGATGAAGTTTCCTTAATGATCGCTTAATTCAATTAATACTGTTGCTAGTATAACATTTTGATTGCTTGAACCACTGCAATGTGACCTTGACACCCGAATTTCTTCAATATATTTTCAAGAGTATCTTCTATGCTTGATTCTTTAGGTACATTACTGTTCGCAGATTCAATATGTAGAATTGTAAGTTGTTTTGAATTACATTTTTTGCCGCCTTGTGAAACACAATCTGCTAAAATAATAACGTTTTAAACAATTAAAACATAATAACTTTTATTTAAATTTGTCTAATCTATCTCTAGAGTTCATGGGTTTCAATTGTTCACATTGCACATTGATATATTATGCGATAGCTATATGCACAAAATATGGATTTTCTATTAATTTGAAGACAAGTTTCTGGTCGAGTTTTTTGTTTTGTATTTTGTTTGTAACTGATGGTTGTAAACTTTCTAACAATAGTTTTCAAAAATATCTGAAAGTCAACTAGAGGCGGAAATTTTTCTTTGTGTTTACTTTCGTTTTCTAACTTTTGTTTGTTTGCATATAGTTAAAATCAATTAAGCTCGCTTATGTAGCATGTTATAATAACTTTGTTACACAATGCTCTGTTTCTCTTTATTCATGTGCGTTAGAAAAAAAAGCAGAATCAACCGTGTTAATATGCGACTGTATTAATCTCGGCACTTTATTAATATTTTAACTTCCCATTTTGACCTGCATAAAAAGATCATACTAACGGCGACATACGTTTATAAAAATTAATTTAGGCAGCTATTCAGAATGAGTCATATGCAACCTAATGTGATTTTAACTATATCTACTTTATTAGCTATAATGTGAATGATCAATGTAGGCCAATCACCGTTCTGTTGGTTCACCGTTTTTAATATCAGTAAATGCCTACTGATTTCATTGATTACCCTTTGAAGTTCATTTGCTGAATTATCTTTCATTGACGGGTTTGCCAATAAGGCAACTATGTGATTATCCACAAGTAAAAAGTTGTATCTATCACATAACATGTTCCATGCAACATTGTAGTTTGCATCCGTTGTTTTTAGCGTTCTTATTAATTGTTTGGCCTGCCCTTGAAGGCTTGATCTTAAATAGTGCATTTTGTGCATGTGACTAATTGATTCATTTTCGTGAATAATCGATATAAAGCTATCCCGACATTGGAACCAATTATGGAAAAATCCTGAAAATTTAGTAAGAGAAATTTTGGGTATGCTCGGGTCAAATTCTGGATTATTACCAGCAACAGAACTGCCATTTCCTGAAGAATTTTTCGTTTCAAATTAAATAAATACACGTTGTGAAATAAATTTTGTCTGTGGTCAGTTGGCCTCCCAGCCGTCTGTCCGTATGTAAACAAGATATCAAGAAAACCACCGGCCCAATTTTTAACAAACTTTGCATATGGCTCTGATTTATAATAAGCAAATCTGATTAGATTTTATACAAAATCTGTCATAGATTTTCGATTTTCTGGAATATTTAAAAATATTAATTTTAGACATTTTTCTTTTGAATCAAAGATGTTTGTAACCATTATAGAAGACTTTTGTTTAAACTATTTTTGGGCCGATAATTAATTAATTAATTTTTAGACGTTTTATGTCGATACACACAGTCGATACGCTCTAACACTTTTGTTAATATCGTAACGATGTGAAGTTCGGCGTGGAACGCTTGTTTATAATTTATTTTAGTTCCATAATTATCAATTTTAATATATAGCAGAATCCTTGGACCATGGTGTCTTCTAACATGTCTGATGGAGGGAAAACGAATTCCAAATTATTCTTGGCCAATTTATTCTGTTGCTATGATGGATTGCACTGTTGCCTTTTCTTCGTTAAATAAGATAGAAAAGAGTGCATTGCAAGAAAAAGTAGAATACATGGGGGGATACGTATCGGCAAGCTTGACCGATTCTTGTACTCACCTCGTTACCAATTCTGTGAAGTCAGAAAAATATATCGTACGCTCGATAATTTTTTTGAGTAAGTTATTTTAACTGCATGTTTTAGAAAGCAGCTGAAGCTGGCAAAAAGATCATGTTGGATTCTTGGGTCATTGATGTGTGGGACGCAAGTCTAAAAGCTAACATCCATTGTACGAACGAACAATTTAACAAACATATTTGTCCCGTGTTTCATAATTTAGTTGTGTGTTGCACTGGTTTAAACAACACTCAAAGAAACGAATTGCAACAAATGGTTACTGATCACGGAGGAATTTATAGGGAACAACTGCATGTTCACAAAACTGATATCGTTGTAATAGAAAGCCGAACGTTAAGTGCCAAATATAAAGCAGCAAAAAAATACAATATCAAATGTGTTAATATGTTATGGGTTACTGACAGTATAAAAAATGGTTATGCTATGCCAGATGGTGCTTATAAAATTCAAATTGGAACTTCAACACCTACAAAGGATGGAGAAGAGTTGCCAAATTTTTCGATGATCAGTAATATAGGTAATGCTAGCCATTTAGTTACAAGAAATGCGTTAGAGTTTTCACAAACTATTGATGCCACTAATGTATCTAAATTAAACAGTCCCATGAAGCTCACACCTAGCTTGAAAAGAAAAAGTAAGTGCATATTATTTTCAACATTAAACGCTACCATTATTTGTAACTTGAATTTTTTTGCAGGTAATTCTAATGAACATAACGACTTGGTTGATGAAATTAATTTAAAGAACGTTAAATCAGCGGGCGCGTTTTTAGACGGTTGCGGCGTACGTATTTTTCCAGAAATCAAGTTCCACTCACGATGTCATTATTTTAGATTTATTTACTTGGTTTTGGCACCGAACAAAGAGAGAAGTTATGTAAAATTTTGAATTTTAGTGGAGCGACACGTTATAACGATATTTCTGAGAGGGTTACACATGTTGTGGTGGGCGATGAAAATAGTCCAGAATTGAAAAATTTGCGATCGAAACATGGTATGTCGTGCCCCATCGTTAGTATCCATTGGGTACTCGCTAGTTTGACGCAAGAAACTGCAGTAGACGAAGAACGGTTCCTCCTTGGTAACAATAGCAAGGTCACCGATAAACTGGGTTCTCCTCTTAGTAGAAAGGTTTGTGAACTGCTTCACTTACAGTCTTTTTTGTGGACAATCGATTTGTAGAGCTTGCATTTATTAAAAGAAGCACCTGAGATTATTGTGGAAACTGATACGTTAACGCCATTAATAATCCCAGAATCGATTCCAGCACCAGAAAATGATATTATTCAACAGTACATACTGCCACAAACTTCTGGTAAATATTTAAATTAATTTTTTCTACGTCTAGTCCATAAATAGGACATTAGTAAATAAATAATTGTGTGTGAAGGGTTAATGTAAATTAAATCTTTCAATGCCGGCTACCAAGCAACATGCTTAGATATTTACGAGACATTCAGTAAATGAATTTACAAAAAATCTAAATAATAGAAATGATTTAAATCTCTAATCCTGTGAATAGTGTTAGCATCGAGATGAATATCCTTGTAAAGATTCTTAAGGTGGAGGGATAAAGTCAAAAACCACTACCCCAGGGTCAATTTGCCGACGTTTCGCTCGAACCTATGGGAGCTTTATCAATACTTCTTCAAATTAGGAAAACCTTACGAAGATATTCATCTCGAGCTACAATGTTGGTGTATTTATTAAATTTAACTGAAGTGTTAGCTTCGTTCAAGTGGATCTGTATGGTTAATACTTGTTGATCATCATCCTCAATATTCACTCAAAGAACGGGAAGTCTTGTTAAATACAACAGATCTTGATAAATTAGTTACTATTTCTATTGTTACTGAATTTTTCGTAGGTTTTACAATTATAAAATTTTTTTTGTCGATTGATTTTTGTATAGAATCAACCCTTGTGAGTAGATTAACTGTCAGAAATTTGTTTTCATGTATTTTAAAACGTAATTGTCCTCGGGTTCAACTATAATCCGTTTTCAAAGAATTCACTATTAACCTATTCATGCGGAAAATTGAAACTGATGGTTATGCAATGTTTGAATAGTTTTAGATGAAGATACATTAGCAAAGTTATTAACTAATGATAGTAAATTTAACAATAAAGACGGTGATAGTGTAAATACAAACCACACGAAATCTGTGTCAAATCCACCTAGAGAACAAGCAAATGAAGCATCCTCAGCAATAGACGACGACGAGGATAGCAGTGAACTTGCGGAACCTATATTTGAGGGTTTAAAGTTTATAATAGACGGTTTTACAAAAGAAGAAAGTAAAGAGGCGAAAATTGTAATTGAGAAAATGTCTGGTACTGTGGTTCCTAAAACATATAAAGGGGTGTGTGATTACGCGGTAGTGCCCGCTTTTAGTTCTGTTTTAAAACACCCAGCAACTTACATTATAAATGATTTGTGGATAAGCGAATGTTGGCACGAAAATGAAAAACGTCCCATCGAATATTTTCATCAACCAATTTCTGTTAATGACAACGCCAAACCATTAAAAGACTGCACAGTAACAATAAGTGTTTACACCAATTATGAAAGAAACTTTTTGAAAAATTTAATTGTGCAGTTGGGAGGGGTTTGCCAAGAGTTATTATCTAGAGTAAGCAATGAAAATGGTTTAAACGCTTGTACGCATTTGGTGAGTCCAGAAGCAAATGGTAAGAAATACGCAGCCGCTGTCAGGTGGGGTTTACCTGTTATAACCAAAGATTGGTTATTGGAATGTGCAAAAACTTCTAAGTACGCCCCAGAAACTCCATTTTTAGTGGGAGATGCTAAACGTAAGATCTTTGTTATAGTCGTGCAAATGTTTGATATTAAAAATTATTTTAGCTTCTCTTAGGTGTGTTACGAACTCCAATACTAACAATTCTTTAGATAATGTAAATGTAAAAACTCATTTACCGGTAAATACATTTCCACCCAGATCTGAAATAATTTCTTCTAAACTAGTGGAGGAAGAAAAGTTATCAACCCCTAAATTACAACTAACTCCAACAAGTTACACACCACTTAATTCAGGTAATTTAATTTTGTTATTGTTAATTGTAATTAAACTATTATTGCGCAGAAGAAACGCCATTAACCAGAAAATTGAATAACCGCGGAACTGTAAGTAGTCAAATTACGCCAGTACAAAAAATTATTGCAGAAGCTAGAAGACAGAAATTAATTGGTTCGCCGGAACAAAGTATTCCTAGACCATTATCGTGGGATCATGTAGATACGCCAGAAACTCCACTCGGTAGATTTATCGATCCTAATCCTTCTCCCAACTTAAGAAAACAAATGGTGAGGTATCTAAATACATTACCAGACTACAAACCCCGACGGGATAGTACAGTAAGTGTTCTTGAAACATTGTTACAAGTTAACACAATATATAATTTAGCCTTTGTCTGAACTTAAACGGAAATTATGGAATAAAATTTGTCCCCCGAAAGACGGTAACTTAGATCAGCCGAATTTTGACTCATCTGTAGAGTGCTCTGATGATGTTTTTACTCCCCGAGTACAAAAACGGTGCGTAAAAGTGTGCTTTCTAATATTAAAAATTAAACGAATACGATTTAGAACACCAATAATGATATTTTTTGAATAATCAATTGATTCAATTACAAGATATGTTAACTGCTAGTGGAGGAAATCGATCAGATAATAGGAGAAGTGCTCTTTTGCTGCCATCTGCAGGTAATATTTCTTACCACTGAATATTCTTAATTCATAAGTAAATTAACTTCGTTTTGATAAAATTATGTTTTAGTGGCAGATATTGAAAATTCTCAGCCTAATACAATAGGTTGGGATGAATACGTTCGCGAAGACAAGAAGGTAATTTATTTAAATCCTACTTTCAAGTTTTGTAACAATCTTATTTATAGAAACGTGTATTTATGTTTTCTGGAGTTGAACAAGAAAAACGTACCAATATGATACCTCAGCTAGAAAAATTAGGGGCTACTGTAACGAATTCGTTAACTTTTGATCCCACCAGTACACATTTAATTTGCTCAAAACCATCACGGAATGAAAAAATTCTCGCTAGTATGAGCGCGGGGAAATGGATTTTGCATGAATCTTACGTAGAACAATGCGCATTGGAAGGAAAGTTTCTGGATGTACGCATTTCTATTTTAAATGCAGCTGGTTTTACTGTCCTTCTATGTTTTAGGAAGAGTTTTTTGAATTTGGGAATCCCAAATCAAAGGAGAATGCACTCATGCATAATGGAAAAGAATTTGATAGTAAACTAGCGGCTGTTCATACATGGAGGAAGGAGGTATTACGTAGAGGTTACGGAGCTTTCCATGATATGCGGTTAATAGTAGCGGCTGAAAAACGAGATCCCTTAGTACGCGTTTTACAGGCAGGGGGAGGAATGATTATTGATGAAAGGTAATTGACAGAAGTTGATTGTTTTGTTTGTTAAACAACTTTATTTATTACAGCCCTCCATTTACACAAACAGTTCACGCAACACACTGCCTATTGGATTTAAAATTTGTAAAAAATATTGAAGATTACGCACCATTAGCCCAACAAGGAATTTTGTGTGTAAATACTTTATATGTAAACGATTTTCTACTTAAGGATGGAATCGATACCCGTGATTATTTAGTTCCTTATTTATTAGAGTATTATGACAGTTAATTGGTTTGCTTAATCCTAATTTTAACTAAACCTAGTTTTACATCGTTTCAATTGTGCAGTTTTTTAATACTGATTATATTACGAAATGGTAAATTTTCGTGTTTTTATTACGGTTGATACTCGTTTGATACTCTCTGACTAAAAAAGTTTTAACGCAAAATATAAAAACTCTATTAATCATAAAGATAATCCTGTGATAAAATCATAGATTATCTGTGGGAAAAGTAAAAAAGTTCTTGCTTCGTAAATGTCGCTGTGTGCTCGAAACCGTATCGAATGGCGAGGTTTTTTTCGCGACAAAAATACTAATAGGAAGACACATGTGCCATCACACTAAGGACAATGAGAAGATTAATTTGGATATAAAGCCAATACGCGATTGTCATTAATTAATTTGTGATTAATAAGTTAGTGCAGAAAAACGTCTTTTTTTTTAGTTTTTTCGTTCCTGACTAAATACTAATAAACCAATGTTAATGGAGTGAAAAGAAACGTAGATAATTAAAATACAAACAAAATGAGCACATACACGACTCGATAGGATTTTTATTTTCCGAGAAAAACAGAAAAAACGAGGGATGTTTTTTTTTTTTAAATTAAGTCGCTATTTTTTGATCTACAGTAAACAGCTTCCAGGACATAATAGGTTTTGATTTCACTTGTGCAAAAACCTGGAGCTGTCGGATAATTAGTTTTTGTACGATTGCAATTTGAATTATTTTTGCCGAAGCCTGAATACTCGGGAGATCGACCGATTTCAATTAATTGTTCAAAAATATTTTGAAAATTTAAGTTACACACTACAACATTATATTCCAGTTTTGCGATAAAGACTTGTGAATTTAAGCTAATTTCAGCTAAACATCGCTCCGAACGGCTGCGCGCGCGGATTTACTCGAGTAGAGAGAGAGCCGGGCCGCGGAGCATCGCGTGAGGGGATATAGTAACGCGCGCTACGGACAACTCTAGATACTTTTCGTCGAATCTCACATCATCTACTGCAATTTTTTTTTCATTCTGGGGTACCTGATTTTAGCAAAACTTATTTTTATAGAAATCATTTTTGACATTGACAATAATGACTTTTCTCTGTACATAGTGAACAAATTTCATGCAATCGTATGCGAAGTATATACTTCGCGTTCTCAACACAGTTTATTTTTTGTGTGGGTAGGCACAGACTGACGCGGCGACGATAGCAACACAGAAAATTCTGTGATTGCGTTGTGTCGTATAAGCGATCAGGCGGGTTGCGACTTGTTTGCGATAACACACCGCGTTCAATTGCGCATCAGGCTAGCGGCGACTTAATGCTGCAGGTCGCACTCTACCGATACGGTTGAAATTTAAAAAAAAAAATGTCAAATTACTGAAGAACTCATAGAATATGTGAAGAAGTACTCTGTGCTAAATGATTTGATCCAACCTGAGTATAAAAATATAAGAACAAAAAACAAAATTCGCCTGAAATTGCTTTGTCGCTTATTTACATACCTGGTATTTTCTTCTTCCTCTTCTACTAGTAGAGTGCCCAATACCATGTATTTTCACTTATGTAGGGGTTTTGAGGTTACAAGCTGAAATTTCAGAGAAACAATGCTGATGCCCTAATAAACTTAATTTCGAAAGCCGTCAAAAATCGGTCCCTAAATACAAAAATCGAGTTAAGTACATAGGAATAAAGTACAGATCCGATGCTTAAAATCCATGACATGCTTAATTCAAAAGATATAACATCTTTCAAAAGCTTTATTTTTTCTGATTCCAATGAAGCTTTAATATGCCTAGTATGTAATATTGTTTGAATTCTTGAAAATGAAATAAAGTAAAATGCAGTTACGTATACAAGGGAGATTAAACCAACAATCAAAACAAAACGTCAAACTGGAAAATGTCAACATAATAGTCGTATATATGTTATAACACGACAAAGTTGAGTTTCCTGATTCTGTTTTTTTCTAGCACCCATATGAATGAAAAGAAACCGAACATTATAAACACCCACAGTCGTTGGGAATGCTGCATTAATTAGGAATAATCGCGTAATAGATGGCGTAAATTGTGCTTCTAAATTGTTTTTTAGGCGATTTTACATCTCGTGCCCTTATCTGAAAAACTACCCCTGATATTCAACTCAAGAGTAAAGTACCAATTTTTACCCGCAAAATCATAATAATAATATCAGTTTATTTGTCTTTGAAATTAACAAATAGATTCGGTTTATATACATCTTACTAAACACTAAAAAAAAAAAAAAATTAATTACAACAAATTCTGCAAAATAATAACTTATTTTCTTTTTCTGTCTTTTAACCACACCTCTCTGTTATATGTTTTTATTATGTTTCTTTTCCTTTCTTCCATCCATCTTCTTCTGTTTTCTACCTCTTTCATCCACTTTATGCCTTCTCCATTTTCTCCTAGCAGAAATTCTCTTCTCACTTTCTATCTCCTTAATTCTCTACACTCTTCTACCATGTGCTCTACATTCTCCCAATTTTCCCACACATTCTACACATTCTTTCTTCATCTTTTCTCCAATATTTATTTTCTCTTTCTTCATTTCCTAATCTATATCTGGCTACCATACGTTTTTCATTTATATCCAATCTTCCTGTTATATATTTTGGTATCTCTTCCATCATTATGTCTTTATATTTTACATTATACTTTGATTCATTTATCTTCATTTCTCTTTCTTGTTTTTGATTGTCCTTGTCCCTTTGTGTTATCTCTTCTTCCATCTTTCTTCCTTTATCCCTCAATCTTCTTATCTCTTCTGTCGCGTAACCCCTTTTCTGTAATATGCTCTTCTCTCTTCTTGTCCATGTTTTGTTCTTCGCAATTTTACTTCCTTCCAACATTCATATAAAATTTCATTATCTTCCATCCTTTCCTCAAATCTTATTGCTCTCTTCCCTGCTTGTATTCTTATTTTTTCTATTTTCATTTCTTCCTTATTAAATATCCTGGTGTTTCCCTCTCCAATCTTAGCGTCCATCTCCAAAATCTTTCCTGTATCTTCTCTAGTTCTTCCCATTCCTTCCAACCCCAAATTTCCGCTCCGTACATCATAACACTTTTAACAATTTTCTCAAATAGCCATTTTCTTTTCTCTACTTCTTTGCCAAATAATTTTTCTCTCATACCCCACGCTTGTCCCATTATATTACTTCCTTTTTTCCTTAATTCTCTTATATGATCACTGTCTTTATTGTCATACCTCATCATGTATCCTAAGTATTTGTATTTGTCGACTCTTTCTATTTCTTCTTCTCCCCACCACCATCTCTCTTTTTCTCTCTTCCTTTTTCTTCTTACATATTATTTTGGTTTTTCTACGTTTACCTCTAATTTTTTCTTTTCTAAATATTTTCTCAACATCTTTAATGCTTTCTTCATCTCTTCTTCTTTACTCGTAAGAATTACTATATCGTCCGCATATGCAAGCGTTATTACATTTTTTTTCCCCTATTTTTATTCCTCCAACCTGATCTCTCCTCATTTCTTCCTCTAGATCTCTTAGATATATAGAGAATAGCATCGGACTCAACGGACAACCCTGTTTCAACCCTCTTCCGTCCAAAACTCTTTCCCTAATTTCCCTTTTACCTTGACTCTATTTTTGTTTCTTTATAAATCTCTTCCACTGCTTCTATTATCTCTTCTTTTATTTCACTTTTCCTCATCATTTCCCACAATATCTTTCTATCTACTCTATCAAATGCAGCTTTTATATCCACGAATACTGCATATACCTTGCCTCCTTTCTTCTATATCTCTTTATTTATTAATTGTTTTATTATATATATGTTATCAATTGTCCCTCTTCCTTTCCTAAAATCTGTCTGCCAATCTGGAATTATCTTTTTTCTTCGTTTTCCATTCTTCCTCTTATTATTTCTGCGTATATCTTATATCCAATGTTTGTTAAACTAATCCTCCTGTAGTTTTTCACTTCCTGTCTATCCCTCCCTTGTATATTGGACAAATAATTGCTTCCTTCCATTTTTTGGAAATCCTTCTCCCTGCCATATTTTTTCTAATATTTTTCTTATTCTCTCTCTCTCATTCTTTCCTCTGTGTATTTCCACTCTTCCCCTGCGTATCATCTGTGCCTCCTGCTTTTCCTATCTTTACTTTTTTAAGGCCTCCTCCACTTCTTCTTTTTGATTCTCTCTTCTTTTTTTTGTCTTATTTTACCGTTTTCTATTATGATCTTAACTTCCTTTCCTTGTAGCACATTTCTAATGTGTTTTTCCCATTTTTCTCTATCTATTGCTGTTTCTCTCCTATTTCCTTTTTTTCTTATTTGGTTTACGAATTCCCAAGCCTGCCCTTCATTTCTGATTTTCTTCATCTTTTCTTCCATCAGTTTTCGATATTCTATTTTTCTCTTTTCACATCTATTCTTGAATTCTGCTCTTATTTTTTATGATCTATATTTATTTACCCTTTTTCAATTTTCTTCTTCTCTTTCTCATTTCTTTTTTGCTCTCTCACACTCCCATTCCACCATTCTGACTTTATTTCCCTATTGTTTGTTGTCCTTTCAAATCTTCTCTTTTCCGTTGCCTTCTTCATTTTTTCTGTAATTCTTTTCAACTCTTCTTCGACCTCTTCTGCTACTTCCTGCTCTTCCTCCATTTTATTCATATACTTTTCTATGGTTTTTTCATTCCATATTTTTTTCTCTCCCCATTCTATAATCTCTTCTTCTTCTTCCTCTTCCTCTCCTATCAGAATCACTTCAATTGGTTGATGATCTGAATCTACTTCGTCTCCAATCATATAGATCTATTTCTTCCCTACTTGATTCGTTGACCATAACGTAGTCAATTATCGATCCTCCTCTCCCTCCTATATATGTTAGCTCTCCTTCTCCTCCTTCATCCATATTCCCATTCAGAATCGTCCATCCTCTCTCTTCACATAGTTCCAATAATTTTCTACCTTGCCCGTTTATTTTTTTATCTTTCGACTTTCTTTTGCTTTGTTCTCCATTTATTATTATCCCTCCTTTCTCTCCTGTTCACGCGTTAAAGTCCCCTCCTATTTCTTTTCTTCCCCTTCTTTAATTGTCTTCTCTAGTACTTTTCTCGTCTTCTCCATTTCTTTTCCATATATGTAATTGTTTCGTATATCTTCCCTTCTTCTGTCCTTACTCTTGTGCTCATAATTCCTTTTGTCTCACTTTTGTTTCCTATCTCTTCTTTCTCCCATTACTTCCTTATTCCGGTGATTATTGGATACCATATTTTGAACTGAACGGACGTAAATTAAGTTTGCAGTGACTTACAATTTAATTTTCTTGTTATTATTAAGTGTATCAGTTATAATAATGCCTGAATCAAAGAAGTGTAAATGTTGTGGTGTTATCACTGAAGATCATAAACTAGTTGCCTGTTCCGTATGTAAACAATTATTTAAACATTCATGTGTTGATTTAACGTCATCGGAGGTTCGAATTATAAATTCGAAGAAAAGTTTAACGTGGTCTTGTTCTACCTGTGAAGAAATAGGATCTGACATCTCAGAACTTCGTAGTGCAGTAATTGATCTTAAAAAAGAATTAATTGAAATGAAAATTAAACTTGCTACTGCTACTGCAACTGTTTCGGATGTTAATTTGAGCACCTCAGCGTTCGAAGATGTATTGCAGGAAATTAATCAGCGTCAAATTCGAAAAAGCAATATTATATTGTATGGCCTTAAGGAAAACAAATCGAATTTACCTGACAATGAATTAAACGAAAATCAGACCGTTTTGAATATTATCTCTTATCTAAGTCCAAACATAAATACTGCAGGTTTAAAAATATATCGTTTAGGAAAATACGATGAAACTAAGCGTAATGTACGTCCTATTAAAATTATGCTGAATAATGAGAAATCCGTCTTTGATATAATTCGAAATTCAAAAAATTGAAAAATGTTCCTAATTACCAAAACTTATCTGTTTCATTTGATCGTACCCTAAGCAACTTGCATATTATCGTGAAGTTAAGCAGGAATTAAATCAACGTTTAAGTGCAGGAGAACATCTTAGAATAAAGTACATTCACGGCAAGCCCCAGATTGTTTCTTTAAACTAATAACGCCTGACAGTAATAACTACAATTGCTATTACCAAAATGTTCGAGGTCTACGCACTAAAACAAATCAAGTTTTTTCTCAACTTACACACAACGAATTTAGTTTTATTTGTCTTGTAGAAACTGCACTTTCTAGTGACATTAGTGATAATGAACTTATTCCCAATAACTTTACAGTTTATAGATGTGATCGTAATCAAGAAAAAACTGGGAAAAAATGGGGTGGTGGTGCCTTAGTGGCTGTAAAAAACTACATTTCAAGTGAGTCAATAAACTTTCAATGCATAATTGATTTGGTACCAAACATAGATATAGTTGGTTGCAAATGCAAATTAAATCGTGATTTTCTTTATGTTGTAGTAGTGTATATTCCACCTGATATTAATATGGATAACTTTAAAACTTTATTTGATTATTTAGAACAAATGCAATTCTTTAATGATAACAAAGTGCTGTTAATTGGCGATTTCAATGTACCAAATTTAAATAATACAAAATCAACTATTTTAGAAAATACCTGCAACTTTCTTGATCTAAAACAATATAATCTTGTACTTAACGTTGATAACAAGCATTTAGATCTTGTTTTGTCTAATTTTGAATGTATTGTTGTACATGAAGAAAGTCCTCTAGTTAAAGAAGATAAATACCACCCTGCGCTACGGATTAACTGGTTATTAGACCGTAATCACGTTCACAATTTTCCAACTAACCAATTTTTAAACTACAACTTTTATAAGGTAGATTTTACGATACTCAACCATGCACTTAATAATGTCAATTGGTCTGAATTGGAAAGTTATTCTGATGTAAACTTAGCATGCAATTCTTTTTATAAAATAATTTATTCCATATTTGAAAAGCACATACCTAAATACCACACCAAATCAAAAAATACCCAAAGTGGTTTACTTCACAACTAATACGTAACATTTCCCTAAAAAGTATTACCATAGCTTATACAAACGCAATAGATCTGAAACTAACCTTCAAAATTTTCGACGACTAAGATCTCACGTCAAAAATCTTTTACTTGAAAATTACAATAATTACATTTCTAGTATAGAACACTCTGTTATTGTGGATCCCAAAAATTCTGGTCATTTATAAATTCTAAAAATAAATCAACACGCATTCCGATAAAAATGTACTATGAAGATAAAAACTTTGAAACTCCATCTTCTATAGTTGAAGAATTTGCCCGCTATTTCTCTAAAATATTTTTGAATAGTACTGCTGTTACCGACTATTGTAATAACTCTCGCAATAACATTCCTAGTATAAGTCTATCAAATATATCAGAATCTATTATTATCATGTCAATCAATAAGTTACAAAGTAAAATCACTTCTGGTCCTGATCATATACCTAGTAATGTAATAAAAATTGTGCAGATGCTTTTGTGAAGCCTTTGCATTTCATTATTAATCTGTCTATTCAAACTTCTACATTTCCCAATTGTTGGAAGAAAGCCAGAGTTTGTCCTGTCTTTAAATCAGGAGATCGTTTAGATATAGGTAATTATCGACCAATAAGTATTATTTCAAACTTTGCAAAAGTTTACGAAATGTGTTTATTTTCTTTATTGTACCCAGCTGTCTCCCAATATATAACACCTTATCAACACGGATTCTGTCGTAATCGTTCTACCATTACTAACTTAGTGTGTGTAACGGAATATATTGCAAAACATCTTGATGTACAAGCGCAGGTTGATGTATTGTACACAGACTTTTCCAAAGTATTTGATAAAATTGACCACGGTCTACTTCTGTCCAAACTTAATTCTTTCGGGTTTTCTCGTCCACTAATATCTTTGTTTGCATCTTATTTGCGTGAACGAACCCAATATGTCTGTTATAACCAGTTTAACTCTACAGAATTTCAAGCTTCTTCTGGAGTTCCGCAAGGGTCAAATTTAGGGCCGCTATTGTTCTTAATGTTTGTCAATGACTTACCTGAATGTATTAACTGCAATAAATTATTGTTTGCCGACGATTTGAAAATATATTCAGTCATTAATAAATTAAGTGATTGTGAGTTTCTTCAAACACAGTTAAATGAAATTCAAAAATGGTGCACTGCAAATAAAATTTCGCTTAATGAATCTAAGTGCAAAGTTGTAACTTATACTCGCAAAGTAAGTTGGATAATGCATCCATATCGAGTTAACTCAACTGTAATAGAAAGGTCTACTGTCATTAAGGATCTAGGTATACTTTTTGATGAAAAACTAACGTTTAGGCAGCACATAGATAGCATTATTTCGTCAGCCATGAAGATGCTTGGTTTTTAATTCGAAATGCTCGAACCTTCCATAATATTCATGCATTAAAAGTATTGTACTACTCATTGGTAAGATGCAAGCTTGAATATGGTTCTCTTGTGTGGAATCCATACTACAAAAAGCAAATTGATGCTTTAGAAGCTGTACAAAGAAAATTTTTAAAGTTTCTATCATATCGGTGTGATGGAATTTATCCTGAAATTGGTTGTAATCACATATTGCTATTAAATCGATTTAACATGCAATCTTTGCAAAACAGACGGGGAATTATAAATATAAAATTTCTTTACAACTTATTACATAATAAAATTGATTGTGCTGAATTAATATCATTAATGAATTTTCATGTGCCGTCTGTACCTCTTCGCAGCAATATTACATTTTATTGTTCTACCCCACGTACAAATGTTCTAGTGAAATCACCGATACAAACTATGTGCGGACTATTTAACTTGTTAGGTCAACAATGTGATATTAATTTCTCGTCCTTGCAATATATTATCAACGCATTTTTAGAATTACGTTCTTGAATTACATAACTATTTTTTTGTTGTTTTTTTTTTTTTTTTTTTTTTTGGGTTTTATCTTTTACTTTATATTGTATTATTAATTTGTTAATTTATTGTATTGTCCTTTAATAGGATTTTGATCTGTTGGGCAATAAATATTATTATTATTATTATTATTATTATTATTATTCTTCCCTTTGCCCTCCCCATTTTTTTCTTTTTCTGAATTGTACTTCCCATTTAAATTCTTCTGGCAGCCTAATACTCCAATTTTTCCAGTCTTTTCTTCCAACCATGTCTCTACCAGTCCTACCATTGTAAAACCCTTTATGTACTTCCAGAAATCTTCTCTTTTATTTTTTAATCCCGCAATATTCCAAAACAGTATTTTTTCTTTCTTTTTTACGCCCCCCCACTTCACCACCCTTCCTCCCCTTCCACCCCCTCCCCCCCTATTTTTAGTTTTTGTTATCATCTGTCCCAAACCTCCTTCTTCCTCCACCCATCTCCTTTCCACTCCTTCTACCCATAACTTCCCATATCCTACTTTCACCTCTTTCCTTCTCCTTGCAATTTTCTAGCTTCTTTCCTTAACTTCTCTTGTATCACTCTGTTCTTTTTTCGTCAAATCGTTATCAATATAAATTTCTGTACCTCTCAACTTTATTTTTTCTTTCTTTATTTTCATTTTCTCTTCCCAGCTTCCCAACTTCACTACTATCGCACTCTTTCCTACTTCTTTCCCTATTACGTATGCGTTTGTTATTTCTACTTTTAACCCCTATTTTTTCTCTTAAAATGCTCTTCACTCCTTCTCTACTTGGTTGTTCTATATTTATTGGTCCCTTTATGACGATGTTGTTCCTTCTGCTTTCTTTTTCTTGTGTTTCCATCCTTTTTTCCATTTCCCTCAATCTTTTATCCATTTCATCTTTCTCTTTTATCCAATTTTGCCTTTCTGTCGCCCATCCTTTTTATTTTTTTTTCCATTTCCTCCTTCATTCTTCTAATTTCATCTTTACATTCTTTAAATCCCTCTCTCATATCTCTTCTCATCTCCAATATCAACATTTTTATATGTTCGATTATTTTATCTTGGTGTTCCATCTCTCCCTTTCTTTCTTGTTCTGGCGTCCTCTGTGTTTTTGTGTTTCATCTCTTTATCTTGTCATCCAATTTTTCCTCCCTTTGTATCTTTCTTCCTTTTCAAAACTCTTCTATATTTCCCAAACTTCTCGATCTTTCACGTATCTCTTTTTTCCACTTATTTATAAAATTCTTATATATGCTCACCAAATTAAATTAATTTTCTATATGACTAACAAATACGCATGTAATTATGTAATATAATCTTGCGGTTAAATTTTTATTTATACATTAATTTAAAA
Source organism: Abscondita cerata (assembly GCA_030710515.1). Classification (NCBI taxonomy): domain Eukaryota; kingdom Metazoa; phylum Arthropoda; class Insecta; order Coleoptera; family Lampyridae; genus Abscondita; species Abscondita cerata. The sequence continues at coordinate 215,347 of JALBCR010000129.1, forward strand.
TACAAATTTACGCCGAAAATCCACACTGTTATCTACTGTCCGATAACAACTTTAATTTTTCCGCGCCGATAACTTTTATCTTTATCGGTCACTATTTCTTTTATCACCTTACTTTTATTACTTTAATTTTACTTTTAAATACGTAATAACTTCTAGTTAACTTCCAACACCTTCTTTACTTAACAACGTCCGCAGTCTTCCACTACTAAACACCGAATCCCGCAAAATCAATTAATACTGCTACATTCACAGCATACTAATTTATGTTTTAAATTATTTATTACCCGGTTTTGTACCTCGTGCCATTGTTAATTAAATGTGTAAACAGCATAGAAGGTAAATCTATATACAGGGTGGTCCGTAATGAATGCGACAAAATGTAATTGTGGGTTCTACACGCGTAAATAATATATCGATCAAAAACCCCGTTATCCAAATTTTCGGCCAATTCCAACATTAACTTTAGAAATTATCAAATGAAATAAAATGCGAAAAATAAACTTTGACGCCCTATTATATCGAAAACGTGCAACATTTTATTTAAACAAGTTTTGCTAAATCGCATTATTTTCGCGTGTAGAATTCGCATTCATTACGGATCACCCTGTATATAAAAATGTATGTGTGTGTGTGTGTGTGTGTGTTTGTTTGTTCTCGAACTCCTCCTAAACCGTTAGTCCGATTGGAATGAAATTTTACACAATTCTTCAGGTTAATCCAGAATAGGTCACGAACGTTTGATTTTTGCGATTGCTCTCGCGGTTTCTGAGGAAATCGCGAAAAACCGCGAAATTTACCACTTTTTATCCGTTTTTCGTCGCACAGTGGGTGTGCATTTTCTGAGGAGTTCGGTGATGCTTTTTTGCTTTTCTTCGGGAGGATAACAGATAACTGCTAACAATTTCTTTTATTTGGCGTAGCGAAGCTCGCCGGGACAACCAGTAAGAACATAAATATAACAGCACAGCCATTGCATGACGACATGTAATGGACCGGTCCAAGCGCCAGTAACGACAATTACGAAAAAAATAGTAAGTTAAAGAAATAGCAAAAAGTAATGGAAAAACAGATAACCAGGACAGAGAATACAAAATATTGCTGAACTTCAGATGTCCTTCAGATTCGTAAGCCATAATATAGCTTCATCTGTTAAATTATGAATGTTTACAAACTCTCCTTTAAATTTTGTTAATTGACAATCCTCTACAATATGTGTAACGGTCTCTGGTTTGTTTCCACAGTCACAATTTGGATTAGAAATCGCACCCCATTTAAACTTAAGTTGCATTTTGAATGGTCTTCTATTGTTGGATCATAAATAAGATGTTTATAGAAAACATCAACTCCAGACCATAACTTTTTCCACTTTTCATCTTCAGAAAAAGTCGTACTTAAGTAGTCTTGCAACAATATAGTTCTTCAACATTTAAGTCTTTTGGCATGAGGGTTCTCAATATCATTCCAAATTAGTAAGTTTTTGTTGAGTTGACATTTATCCCATTATCGTTTTAACGCAGCTTTTCGTCGAATGTCCGATGCAGTAATATTAGAAAGAACAGGGAAGCCAATCGAGAGGAGTAGATTTAATGGTTCCACTAATTATACGCATAGCGCAATTAAACTGGCCATCAATTTTTTGTGTAGGATAACTATTCAAGCACACAAGAGGACAATATTCTGCTGTAGAATAAACTAATGCCAATGCAGCTGTACGAAGTGTCTTTGCATCTGCTACCCAAGTTGTTTCAGCTAATTTAGCAGTATTGATTAATTCTGCTGGTAAAAATTGGTACTTTACTCTTGAGTTGAATAATGATCAGAAGTGGTTTTTTAGATAAGGGCACAAGGTACAAAATCAGATAATAAATAATTTAAACGCACAAATTTGTATGCTGTGAATGTAGCTTTATTGATTAATTCTGCTGGTAAAAATTGATACTTCATTCTTGAGTTGAATAATGATCAGGAGTGGTATTTCAGATAAGAGCACGAGGTACATAATCGGGTAATAAATCATTGAAAAGCACTAATTAGTATGCTGTGAATCTAGCAGTATTGATTGATTCTGCTGGTAAACATTGGTACTTTACTCTTGAGTTCAATAATGATCAGGGTGGTTTTTCAGATAAGAGCATGAGGTACAAAATCCGGTAATAAATACTTTAAAAAACACAATTTAGTATGCTTTGAATGTAGCAGTATTGATTGATTCTGCTGGTAAAAATTGGTATTTTACTCTTGAGTTGATTAGTAATCAGGGACGTAGTTTTTCAGATAAGGGCACGAGATACAAAATCGGGTAAAAAACAATTTAAAAGCACAATTTAGTATGCTGTGAATAGTAGTATCGATTGATTCTTCTGATGGTAAAATGAGTACTTTACTTTATTGTCGAATAGTAGTGAGGGGTAGTTTTCAGATACGGTATCAATTTTCCTGTTTCTTTTGAGTAGCACAAATTAGCACAAATTATGTTCATTCTGTATTTGTACTTGTTTTAAATGTTTTCTTTATTTTTGTTGTGGTCCTGCTGATTTCATATGAAGCTAGCAAATTGGCACAAAATAAGCACTAAATAGTGTAATAGGTGAGTTTGTATTCTGCCTATTTGGTCCTGCCTACTCCAAAGAGGTGAGTTCCTAGACGTGTGACGTTAATTACTATATTGGCAATTGCACGAAAAAATAGTGTGTATACCATGGCCGCAAAACTTTTTAGCGACATCAAAATTATGCTGCCTCGGCGGTAAGCGGGCTCCGCGGTAACTATTTCGTGCAATCGTATACGTGTTCTGAACACAGTCCGCGAAATAAAACTTCGCAACCCATGGCAACGGCTGCCAAACCAAATTTCACTGAAATGTCAAATATTTGCATTTTGTCAAGAACTATCCAAATTTTAATATAAATATTAAATTTTGTAAACCATATATACGATAAAACAAATTTTAATGAGGATCTCGAAATTATATTATTGTGCTTTCGTCTACCCCAGAAGCACTTAACCACCAGTCGAAAATATGACTGCATTTTTCAAAATTTTTAAAAGAATTAAGATATTAAAAAAACTGTTGAAAATAGATGTTGGGAAACCTTATGAAACTCATCATATAAATTTTCTCGAGAATCCAAAAATGAAATAATATACCGGATGCTCCGTTAAAGATAAGGAAGTTATAAGCGACTTCTGGTATAACCCGGAAGTGGTATGATCTTAAAAATATTAAAAAATAAAATAGAGTCTTGAATAAGCCTAGAGTTTCTTACCACGAAAACTTCTAACAAACGGCTACTGTGAGACACGCTGTATATAGAACATTGTAAATTGTAATATATTTTTAATATTATTATTTATTTCCAAATATAGTGCCTATCGAGGAGATATTGTAGGTTCATACGCAAAAGATTATTACACGACCCTACGCATAATTGTAAACCTTTCCTTATTCCATGTTACGTTTCCGTTGATGTTTTTATAGAATCGTGATCCAAATCGTATCTTGACCAAACAATTACTTTTATCTACGTCTAACCGTTGATTGAAATATTGGTAAAGATAGTCAACCGCTTGTATTTGCTTGTATCACGGATGCAATTCACATATGCATGTTGGGTTGCGTTTTTGTTTACTTTTTCACCTGTACTGAAGCGCTAAGTTATAATGTGTACGATTCTTGAAATAGAATAGTTCAATTTATTCCACCGTTGTAAAAATGGCGCAACATACAATCCGTAAAATTTACTTTTGTCAATACAATGTTGCAACGTTTTCAAATATTTAGTAAACGTATTAACTAGTAATTAAAAGTGACGAATTTTTCATTTATGAATAATACCATTGATGATACATATCTTGGATTTTAATGACAATGTTTTTTTTAATAATTTACTAAAATACATGCGAAGCGTTATTTGTTAAAACAGTTTGGTTTGGTCGGTGTTAGATAAATAAGAAACAATTATTTTACAAATTATGCTTGCACTTTATTTTTTAACTTGCAAATAATAATGTTGACATTTGTTTGTCATTTAATAACTTCGTTAGGAATAAAGTAGAACATACTGGGAGAAAGAAATACCACTAGAGTTCAGAAACGCAAAATTATTGGTTTTTGTATCTACTTGTTTTTACGTGTTCAGTTGAAAAGGATTTTAAATAAAAATTGGTTTTCAAATTTTTCAATTCAAAAGGCAACAAGTTACCGTGTTTTTTAGGGAAAGTGGGTTCCACTAGACCTTCAAATTTAAATTCACTTGGTAATAAAACCTATTCCTATTACTTCTAAAAATAAAAGTACTAGATTTTAGCTTGAGGTGTGTTGTCTCCCGACGCGGTGCGGATAATACGTGTATAATACACTATTCTTTTCTGTGACGAAATAAATGACGATTTAATATTGAAAAATCATATTACAATAGAATTAGAAAATTATTGAGGGAAATTTGGTGTTAAAAAATAGTACTCACTTTTTTCCCGAGGGAAAAAAATAATTTACGAAAAGTGACACTTTGTTATCTGTTAGTAGAGATAAAAAGTTAGGATTTTACTCTTTGAAACTGTATCAAAATATCATGGTTTCGAATTAAAATAATTTAATTAAAGTAAAAATAGCTCATAGATGCTTCTTTAATGCGTTTATCATATCTTAAAATATAAGTACACCTAAAGTTGATATTGAAACAAATGTATTACGAGGAGTCTTCCGGATTATCGTTTATGAGTCACATTTCTTATCGGCTTAGTCAGAAATTCTACAATTGCATACTTTTAGCAACACCTTTAGTAAATGAGTAGGCTTGTTATAATATTGTTTAGATGCAAACAGTTGAGTACGTTAGATTGTAATATAAGAAAATTCAACATTCGTTCCAACATAAAAAGGGATAGCGTTTCTATGTTAAAAATTTTAATTTCAATGACCAAAATTTAGAAATTTACTTGCGTAAGCCTAATAGATTTTAAAACATTTTCAACGGATAAACGATGTTAATGTAATAAATATATGAGTATGGAATTTTCAAAAGTATTTAAAGAAATTGTTTTTTTGGGAGAACGTTTTTCAACGATTTCTTTACGAAATTAATACTTTTAAATCTGCAGGTTTTTTCATAATAATAAACTTTATTCACATGTGTATGTATACAATCTTTGTACATATATGTGTTTGTCATGATGGTATAACCATTGTTATAACCTTACGTAAGAAAGATACAAATAAATATTATTACATTGAACAATTAACAGACAATAGAAAAAAATATATAACAAAGGACACACATTTAATTAGTACGTCGACAAAAATCAATAAATTCTTGTATATTGTAGAACGCATGTTTTTGTTTGTTTGTCAACATTGACTCAATGCACCAATATTTCAATCAACGGCATGATGCATTGGCAACAATGTCGTGCCTTAGCATAAACTATCAGCAAAATTACAGTTTTCTATTTCACATTTATCGGCAATACTGTTCTGTAAATTCTACAATACAATTGACGTATTTTCTTAGCACAAAGCGATACTACCGACCTCTGATGTTTAGAACAAATTTCGGGGTCGCATAATCCCGTAAGGTTGACTATCTTTACCAATATTTCAATCAACGGTCTAACCTAACGTGTGATTCAAAAAATTTTTCATCAAACTTTGCATTGAACGACAAAGCAAGATATAACAGGTGTATCTTAGCTTAGCTTGTACATTTGTCAATTCTGACAGATTTAATTTCAACACATCCAGTTTTATGCATTTAGAGTAGACGTACGTGAATTTTTTCATGGTCCACTTTGATGAAAATTGTTTTGAATCACGGTTTATAATCAGCACATTAATTACTAATTACTTGTGTGCCAAATGCTACTTTTAAATAAATCTTGCGTAAACAAATAAAGTATATGTAAAAGTACAATAATTTAAATGGGATATTTATTATTAAACGATTTTTGGAAAAAAAACTGAAACCTCATGCGTTTCCCTGTTGTAGTAACCTGTTTCTATTTGCAAAAATTGGTTTTGCCGTCGATAAAATATTGTATGAGACTTGTGTGTGAAGGTTTTTATGTACCATTTGCAAAGTGCATATGTTTACTGCCTTTACATTAAACCTTCGACAAACACTATGTGGACTGTTATAGGTAAATATTATAGTTGCACTTTTAATAAACATGCACATTTAAATCTTTTGTTGTATAAGATTTTTTTAAATTATTTGTAAAAATGATATATTTTAAACTTGAAAAACTTATTTATTTTAAATATGTATATTTTTATGTTATTTTATCACATATCTGTATTAGCATTGCCTATAGCTATCGCTTGTCAGTTTAGAGCAAATTGAAATTAAAGTATTAAACGTTTACATAATATTATTTTCATTTTATTTTACATTTTTTTAATGCCGGGAAATGAACTAAAGAACAATTTGTCAAAATAATTGAATTCTGGTATTAAAGAAAAATAAGGTACATACTAACTAAAGAATATGTTACTCAAAACAAACTGAAATTAAAAAAATCATTTTAACAAGTCTTTAAAATGCCCCTATTAGCTTCGAAACATTTTAACAATCTCTTTTGAACATGTGTAGTGGTCGCTTGACGTATAGTCTCAGCATCTAGTTTATTAAACGCATTTTGCACTTTTTGTGTAATTTTGGTTTGTTTTGAAGTAAAATTCTTTAGTTAGTACGTAAATTATTTTTCTTTGTTTTCTTTAATACAATAATTCTATTATTTTGAAAGATTGTTGTTTAGTTCATTTCCCGGCATAAAAAAATATAAAATAAAATGAAAACGTGTAATACTTAAATTTCAGTTTGCTCTAAACTGACAAGAGATAACTATAGAGAATGCTAATACAGATAGCTGCAGAATAATTTTCTGAATAAGATGACATAAAAATATACAGGGTGTTCTATTAATAATAAATACATTTTTCAAGTTTAAATCATATTTACAAATAGTTTTGCAACACCATGTACAACAAACGATTAAAATGTGCGTGTTTATTAAAAGTACAACTATTTTAGTACATCATCCTAAAAAGTATCTGATTAAAATAGTAGCTGCGATAGGCGACTTTAAAAAATTATCTACAGGCGACAAAACGCAAAAACGGTTAGACTTGGAATAGGCAAATACCATCGTTTACAGAATTTTATGTTTATTGAAAACATCAAGTCCAGACCATAATTTTTTCCATTCTTCAACTTCAGAAGAAGCCGTACTTAAGTAGTCTTGCAACAATATAGGACTTCGGGATTTAAGTCTTTTGACAGGAGAGTTCTCAATGTCATTCCAAATTGGTAAGTTTTTGTTGAGTTGATCCATTGTCGTTTTAACGCAGCTTTTCTTTAAATGTTCGATGGAGTAATACTACAAAGAACAAGAAGCCAATCGAGAGGAGTAAATTTTAAAGTTCCACTAATTATACACATAGTGCAATTCAACTGGCCATCAATTTTTTGTGTATGATAACTATTCAACTAGACAGGAGGACAATATTCTGCTGTAGAATAAACTAATGCCAATGCAGCTGTACGAAGTGTATTTGCATCTGCTCCCCAAGTTGTTCCAGCTAATTTTTGAACGATATTATTTCTTGTTTTCATTCTTTATTTGATGATCTTTGTAAATTAAAAACTTATCAAAAGTTACTTCCAGATAAGCTGGGTTAAAATTATGGTTTAACTTGTATTATTAAAGATAACATTAAGTATTCTACTTTCTTCTCTATTACTTAAACGAAAACAAGAAACCTCTGTCTTTTTAAGATTAGGGCATAATCACCATTTCGGGAAATATTTTTTATAATAGCCAAATCATCAGATAGATTTCTTTTAATTTCGAAAAACTCCGAATGTTGAAATGAGATGGCCATATCATCGGCGTAGACGAATTTTCGACATTGCAAAGAAGGAAGATCAGAAATATATACATTAAAAAGAATAGGTGCAGGAACCTATGCCTGTGGAAGACCAATATTAAAAAATCTAAATTTACTGCTTTTATCTCCAACAAAAACTCTAAACTTTCGATTAGACAACATATTTTCAAAAAGAAATAATTTTGGAACAAGGAATAACGTTAAACAATTTATAAAGTAAACCTTCTTTCTACACGGTATCTTATGCAGCAGTTAAATCTAAAAAGACAACTCCAGTTTTAAGTTTCTTCTGAAATCCAGCTTCGATATGCGTTGTTAATGCTAATACTTCATCACAACAACTTCTACCGGATTTAAATCCTGCTTGTTCAATTGGTAAATTCTCTTCAATTAACGGATTAATTCTCTTTCCAAAACCTTATAAATTACACTTAACAAACGTATTGGACGATAAGAAGTTGGGTCTGTAGGACATTTGTTTTTCTTTAAAATTGCCACGACTTTACATTTCTTTAAATCTATTGGTAACTTACCTGTATTATAGATATCATTAAGAAACATAAGTAGCCACTTCAAAGAATAATTTCCCAAATTTTTCAGAAATTCTGGATGTATTCCATCAAACCCAGCAGTTTTCTTTGATTTGGTCTTTTTTAATGCTTGTTTTAGCTCTTCAACAGTAAAAGGTCTGGATATATATTCTGAGATAGGTGTAGATTTTCTTTTTCTCTTGTAGACACTTTTTCATCTTGGTGATAATCAATTTCTCCCCTTAACTGAGTTTGAAACATTAACCAACCGCGGAAGCAATAGAATTTGGAGAAATGTTTGTATTTGTTTTAACAGATTGATTTGTAGAACCTAATTTATTCAAAAGTGCTCAGCTTTTACGACTTGAATGTACGAAATTCATATTTTCCATTAAAGAATTCCATTTCTCTTTTCTTCCATTAAGTACAGTATTCTCATTTTCTTTATTTGGATTTTCTAAATATGATTTGTACAATCTGTTTGTTTCAGTCGACCAACATGAGACATATTCCTTTCGAAAACCACGTGGAATTAATTATCAGAAATCGGTGATATCCATCTAAGAATAGAATCGAGAGATGTTCTATAGTTTATCCAATTAGCTTTTTGAAAATTCCATCTGAGTTTTCTTAAAGATTCTCCAAACGGAATTTGAAGTCCAATTTGTAATAGCGAAGCTCTATGTTGACTTCTTGGAAAATCGTTTAATCCCATATGTTTTGATTCTAATGGAACCATGTCACTATCCATTGACACAAATTGCCATCGACCAGAATACAATTTTTTGATGTCTTTTGGATCGTATACTAAATGTATGTTTTGAAACTCCATCCACGTTTGTAACGTTATTCCTTTGGTATCGTTGTCTTTGTAGCCCCATAATGTGTTGTGACAATTAAAATCACCAATATATACACTTGGATCAAGAAAAACGACATTAAAAGTTTCTGAAATCTCATATTTTAGTAGTTATAACGAAAACTCCAGAAATTATACTTTTTTGTATATTTTCGTATTGAATATTTTCTTTGACGTATGTCGCTATTACATGAATGGGGCTCTCAATAAATTCTACTAATTGAAAACCTTTTACTAAACTTTTATTGAGTAATCTTATCTCATCTGCAAACTGTGTGTTTCCTGTAAAAGTAAAATGTCGACCCTATTCCTGAAACAAAGATTAGACAAGAAATCTGATTTGTTCTTACCCAACCCCTCAGATATAAATTTGTAGAATAATTGTTGTGTACCCTATATTAGTTTGTGATTGTGTTTTGTGAAATTGTGTTGTACATTTTTTCCTAATTGTCCAGCTGGGAAAAAAGAATAAAAATCAGGGATAATAAAATAAAAAAAAAACTTTTAGCTTTCAAATACGTCAAGATATTTTACTGTTTGAGGTTAATATACCTAAATCAAAATGACATAAGTAAAGTCGGTAATACAGGTTTTTATTAGTTTTGATGTGCTACTATAGATAGAAATTGCACTTTGACAGCCACTATAAAAACTTCTACATATGTATAAGTGGAAAAAATTATTTTTAGGTATATTTAGTAAAAAAACTATCCCCTAACATAATCAAGTAAAAAACAATATTCAAAAAAACAAATAAATAAGAAAAATAAATTGTAAATATAAATTAAATGACAAAACAGACACTCATTTAAAAACAAAAACCGTTTGTAAACGTTCGTTAACTTTAAATTCTTACAGATTTAAGTTTGTATAAAGCTCACAAATTTTTGTAGAAAAATCTTTTTCTGCAAATAAAAAGCAAACTTCTTCTTTTTATAGAAATGAAGCTATTAAACGTGCTAAAGGAATTGTTTTGGATTTGTTTTATTCTTTTAGTAGTAATTAAAGATACGGAAATTGTAATCAAATCGATTTTCAGAATACTGCCTAAATATGCCGTATTTGGATACAAATAAATGTTTTAGATTAGATTGTAATAAAGTGGGATTTTTTATACTCTATACAGGGTGTTAATTAAGTATGTAACCAAACTTCACGATGATGTTTCTTACTAAATTTTAAGACACAAGAAGACACAAATTATTAGGTGGTTCAAACTTGATGACAGTTTTTAATGTATACAGTGGAATCATTTAACCCAACCGTGGTTTGTATCATTTCACCAGTAGCATGCACAGAGTTGGGCCCGAGGTTTATTTAAGAAAAAATATGGTGGGGTTGAGAATAACGGTCTCATTCTACATAAAAGGCCGACGTTTCCCCCAAACCTGTGAGGTTTTTTAATATTGAAAATTATCCTCGTATGCTTTATAAGTGAACACCAGTACTTGTACCATCTTGTACTCTGACCCTGAAAACTCAAAACAATCTGCTCGCGTGTATAATATTAGAGGTTTTTCAATATTCGATAAAGATGTTTTTCTTGGACATTTATACAACACTCCATGATTCTTTTTGTTTGATTTAGATGATATTAATGATAATTAACATTCTTAAACAAAAACATACTAAATTAAATAGGTTAAAATAAGCAAGCCTATTACTCCCTGGTTTACAGACAATTTAAGGTTTATAAAATAAGGCCTTAGCTAAATTAAAAAATTAAAAAATATACAATGGAACTACTATAAACGAATGATGGATCCATTTAGGTACTGGTATGTATGAATTAATTATATAATATATTTATTTGTCAGCCAATACTTGTATTTATAAATAGTTACCGGTTTCGACTTTATAATAAAATTAAAGTCATCTTCGGACAAAATATTCAAAAAGCAATACTTTTTTTGAAAAAGATATAATTTCAAATTGACATAAATATTATTATTATTATTATTATTATTATTATTATTATTTTAGTTTACCTCTGCTACAGCAAGATAAAAAAAGCTTATTTGCAATTCAAAGGACCCATAACACAAAAGAATTCTGGAGCACTCTAAAAAATATGAATATTCAACAGAGTAAAACCAAAAATGAAATACCGATCGAGTTAGAAGTAAGCGATCCTAAGAAATTAAAACATTTCCGTCCAATAAGCATCTTGCCTGCACTATTCGAAGTATTTGAAAAATCTTAGAAAAGCAAATAAGGCTTCATCTAAATGGTTTTGATATCTTACCCAGTACCCAGTCGAGTTTTTGTCCTGGTTTTAGCACTAATACTGTACCTACTAATAAGCATAGTTGACGACATTATCACAGCTACGGACTCCCACAAATTAACAGCTCTCATTCTACTAGATTATTCTAAAGCTTTTGATACAATCAATCACGAACTCTCGTTATCAATCTTACAGTTTGTGGGCTTTGGTAACTTTGTCATAAGCCTCCTACGGAACTAGTTATCAGACCGCTCACAGATCGTTACATATAAAACAGAAAAATCTAATCAAATTGATGTTTTTTCAGGAGTTTCCCAAGGATGAATTCTTGGGCCTAGGTATATAGTTTTCAATTTATACACGTAACATAAAATCTAGTTAGCCACTTGAAATACCATACGTATGCAGATGATACGCAAATCTATTATTTATTTCATATAAATCAAGCTATAAAGTTAGTGAACGCAGATATATGGAATCTGGTTGAATATAGTAAACAACATTTTCTTTTAATAAATTCACTGAAATCGTCAGTACTGCTCTTCGGTAAAAAAAAAGTTAGACAACAAGTCTCTACTATTATTCAATTTAAAATTCAAGACACAATATTACCTTTAAACAAAGTGACTCATAACCTAGAGGTGTTATTAGACTCTTCACTTCGCTTCGTACAACATACCTACATCTCGCTGTATCCAAAAGGCTTATATTAACTTAAAAAAAGTTTCTCTCTGAGCGGAGACATGAAAATTTTGTTATGTAATGCACTTGTTCTGTCTCACTTCAACTACTGTGATGTTTTATACTAAAATTCGAAAAAATAAGTTTCAGAAGTGGACTTTTTCTAAAGAAATTAGATACCTGACTTATATTAATATTCCACGTCACATATCTTCATTATTCAAGAGATATTTTTCATATATTGCAGCTAAGTATTACAACAACATTATTCCCAAGTATTTGTAGCAAAAGTCATCATCTTGGGTGAAACGTGAATTAAGAAAGCTGTTTTACCTCGACCAATAAAGTGAAATCTACTCTCAATAACAAACTGAATTTATTACTTTATTATACAGGGTGTCTCACCGGGGAACTGCCATTAGCCGTATACGGAAAAGTATACATAGAAAAAAATTTAAATTTTGGAGAATAACTAAAAACCAATAGGGCAAACTCAACTAAAATATTTTCATTCTTCTGACACTTTCGGTTGTACCAGAAATCGACATCAACTTCGTTATTTTAAATGGAGCACCATATACAGTGACCGGTAAAGAGTTTGCATGAAATGGGAAAGTTTTTATTTTATTTTATTTTATATTAAAAAATATTCTATGTAAAAAGTGAGGTTGGATGACAAGATATTGAAAAATGCCTAAGAGAAAAGTTGTTCAGAATTAGATTATACGTCTATGTGAAAAATTTCAAAAGAAAATTACGACTATTCAAAAATATCAGTTTTTCAGCATTTTTTCCGGAAATATTGAGAAAACAAAATTGTTTGCGTTTGATTTGCATAAAACACAATAAAACCAACAAATAAACTTTACAATCCAGTAATTTTTATTTATTAGTCTACCAATGGACGGTAAAGAACAAAAAACCTTGTTTTTTATGACGGACTTTGTTGCAAACTCTTTGCCGGTCACTGTATATATTATTGCATTTTTGGATTCTACGTCAAATTTTAGAGTCACTTTGTATACCATTCCCTGTAGCTAGTTGTTATAGATTCCAAGATATTAATTATTTTAGTAAAGTTTTCACAGATGCAAAGGCCTTTTGCTAGTGACTGTATACATTTTGTAATACGAAATCCTGACTACTGGGGCCGAGAGTACCATCCACAGCCGAGTGGGGTCCGGCACTCTGGGGTCTATCACCCATACCGCAGAAGCGAGAGTGTCATCTTATCTGGGATCTTTTATATTGAGAGTTGCGTTGTCATGAAGGGAGGGAGTCCTTCAAGGGTCATGCAGTCAAAAGCTACCGAACTTCAGATCGGCGCTCGTCTGAACCTACGTCAAGCCTCCCTAGACGTCATCTCACAAAGTTGCGGCACTTCATCCGCTCTTTTTATCTGTCAATCATGGAGCCAATCATGTTGCAGAACAAGACCCATCTCTTCTTCTGTATATACGATCTCCTCCAGTCGCACAGGGTCATCTCCCCCAAAGCATCAAGTGTCTCCCGGTTTTTGATATCTTGATACAATGGCAACTGTCCAGAAAGTGAAAGTGAAACCAGGTTTCATTTCCTTCACCGAACATACAGAGTGGCGAGTCTATGCGCTGGACTCCGTGTTCTGTTAACACGCATCCCACCTCCCAGGGTGACCAACCCCAAGCACACTTTAGTTGTCGGGCTACATTAGGGACGAATCTGTGAGTTACTCAACCCTTTCTGCTAAGAATCCAATGCTTCTGCCATGCATCTCTTAGCCTCCCATGCCGGAGACGTTCACCGTCAGACCTCAGCAAGTTTCTCTCAGCCAGACGCAACAGGTCTATCGACTTCTTCTGTCTTCTGATCATGAACTTCTCTCCGCGGAGTCGAGACGTATCCTCGTTATACTTGGCAGAAAGTGTAGATACTGAACACCTTACTAAATTATGTTAAATTAAGGTTTCTGGCTACCACCAGAGGCGTACAACAGGAGCAACTAATTTTTTGACCCCTCCCAAAATCTACGCCACTGGTGGAATTGTCAATTTAGCACGTTTTTCGATTCTATAAAATTTTATTTTAAAAAAAGGTACTTTTTGGTTAAGAGCCAAATTATGTTCAAAATTAAATCAAACCGCCGGTAGTATAAAAAAAACACCTATATACCAACTTTTATTAATCGGACCGGTAGTTTTTTGATGCCGTGTTATATACAAATGGACTAACTCCCAATTTTATTTATAAGATGTAGTTTCCTCTAAATGCATCATAATAATTTTTGTTTGATTTAACCGACTTTGAACTTCCATGTTTCCTAACTTCACTAAATATGGAAAAACAAGCGTTTACTACAGAACTCCACATCGCCCGATAAGCAAAAATAAAAAAGCGTTTAAAAAAAAATGATTCAAACAAAAGCTATAGACAACAGAATTTCCAACTACTTTTCTCCCTCAACTTTTTTTTGTAAAATTGATATTGATGGAGATATTGTTAGAACAATTATTGTCACGTGATTGTTATATCTCAGTAATTACTCATCGGATCAAAAAATAGTTTAAACAAAAGTTGTGAATAATTAAATTATAAACTTTTATTTGAAACAAAAATGTGTAAAATTAATACTTTTCTAAATACTTTAAAAATTCTAAAATATGTGTAGGTTAACAGCCCTTTTGGCTACATATATAATGCCCAAAATCTAATGAGATCTTTGGAATTATAAATAAAGTTTTTTGTACAAAGTTTCATAAAAATCGGACCGGTGGTTTTCTTGATATCTTGTTTACATACATACATATATATTACATACGACCGGCCAGCCGTCGGACAAATTTTTTTGAAAAAAGGGTGTTAAAATTTTCGGTTTGGAAACCGTCGCATAAAAACCGACTTTTATTTGAAACAAAAATGTGTAAAATGAATATTTTAAAAATTCGTAAATATGTGTAGGTTATCGGCTTTTTGGCTACATAGATTATGCCCAAAAAACTAATCAGATCTTCGGAATTATAAATAAGGTTCTTGTAGAAAGTTTCATAAAAATCGGACCGGTGGTTTTCTTGATATCTTGTTTACATACATACATATATATTACATACGATCGGCCGGCCGTCGGACAAATTTTTTTTTGCTTTATTATAATGTACTAACTATAATTCGTCGAAAAAGATGAAAAAAGGGGTGTTAAAATTTTCGGTTTGGAAACCGTCGCATAACTCCCCATCAAGATGTAGAGTAACAAGCGTTTACCACAGAACTTCACATCGCCCCGTTAAGCGAAAATAATATTGCGTTTTAGAAAAAAATGGTTTAAACAAAAGCTATAGACAATAGAACATCCGACAACTTTTCTTTATCAACTTTTTTTTTAAATTGATAATGGTGAAGAATTGTTACAATAGTTAGTGTCACGTCATTGTTATATCTCAGTAATCACTTATCGGATGAAAAAATACTTTAAACAAAAGTTGTGTGTAATTAAATTATAAACTTTTATTTGAAACAAAAATGTGTAAAATGAATATTTGTCTAAACATTTAAAAAATTCTAAAATATGTATAAGTTAACAGCCCTTTTGGCTACATAGATAATGCTCTAAATCTAATGAAATCTTTGGAATTATAAATAAAGTCTTTGTTCAAAGTTTCATAAATATGGGACGGGTGGTTTTCTTGGAATCTTGTTTACATACGGACGGACGGCCGCCTGTCGGACATAATTTTTTTTGCTTCGTTATAACGTACTAACTCTAATTCGTCAAAAAAGTGGAAAACAAGCGTTTACAGCCCGATAAGCGAAAATAAAATTACGCTTAAGAAAAAAAAAATTTGGTCACGTGATTGTTATATCTCGGTAATTCCT
Organism: Abscondita cerata; assembly: GCA_030710515.1. NCBI lineage: Eukaryota > Metazoa > Arthropoda > Insecta > Coleoptera > Lampyridae > Abscondita > Abscondita cerata. Next base: position 231,378 of record JALBCR010000129.1, read on the forward strand.
TATCGGATCAAAAAATAGTTTAAATAAAAAATGTGTATAATTAAATTATAAACAACTTTTATTTGAAAAAACTGTGTAAAATGAATATTTTCTAAATATTTCAAAAATTCCAAAATCTGTGTAAGTTAAAAGCTCTTTTGGCTACATAGATTATGCTCAAAAGCTAATCAGACCTTTGGAATTATAAATTAGGTGGGTCGAAAATGCACCAAATTGAAAACCGCCCTGTATCTTCGGAACAGTTCAAAATATCGATGAGCGGTTTTCGCTATTCGAATTTTCACAAAAATCGAACCCGTAACATTTTAGTTAGTTTTTTTCTAGCACCTTTAGAACTGGGTGTTTCCTATCAAAAGTGTCCAATTTGGACCACCCTTTACAAAGTTTCATAAAAATCGGACCGGTGGTTTTTTCTATATCTTGTTTACATACGGACGGACGGTCGGCGTCGGACATAAAATGTTTTTGCTTCATTATAACGTAGTAACTCAAATTTGTCGGAAAAATTTTCGTTTTAAAACCGTCGCATAACTCCCCATCTTATTGCATAACTTCTAAACCGTATGAGATGAGTACAGGTAATGCTTGTATCAATCGATCACAAAAAAATTTCTGAATCAACCTGTTAAATAATATTTAGTATGTTCCATTTAAAAAAAATGACTTGTTGCTATTTGAAGTTGGCTTACTTTGAGAATCAATGGTGGACGTCCTGAATACACTGAACATATTTTCATCACAGTAATGAATAAAACAAAGCTTCTGTTATAAGGAAACCAAATATAATTTTATATTTATATTTTATATATAATTCAAGACTAGTATGAATCACATATAACCACTAATTTCCAAATTTTAAATACGATTAGTTTTTCATAAACGTATAATAGGCCACTTTGCTTGGGACACCCTGTATAGTCTGAAAAGTCGCTATTTCAAAATTGACTTTTTACTTTAGGTCTCCTTCAAGAAAAAAAGAAAATTAAATCAAATACAGCGTAAGAAGTATATCATTGTTACCTGGAGCGAGAAGTTTAACTCCCAACGGCGCAGCCGTCTTTATGAAAGCGTAGTCGTATGTAATATTTTCTTCAATATTAGCTTACCATCATATTATTTTTAACCAGTTTAACGACAGTCGTATCCAATGATTAGCAACAATTGTTTTTAACTGTAGATTAAATTTAATTGACATTAGTGAAACCGCTCCTTAATAAATTAGATTTAATGCTGTAATTTATTAGTTTGTTAAAAGTAATGTCGCAGGTTTGGTTTATCGGTTTACAATCTACAATAAATGTAAAATTAAAAACAGCAATTCATAGTACTTATTTGAAAATGAACGTATTTTTTTCTCATAATCCACATACAATGGTGCATAAACATTATCCAATATAAGTAAAATGTGTGTCTTGCGACATCTCGTGTAAACATTGACACGTATGAATAGTATAAACTAAGAAAAATGCCAACAGTTAACTGTAACGACATGTGTGTGTTAAAGTGCAAAGCGCTATCTAAGCGATAGCTTTAATGCTTGTAACACGTTGCCGATAAAGCCAAGATAACTTGTACAGAAGTACACACGCAACAAAAGAACACCTGATGCAGCATTTCGTTCTTATTGTGAGCTCATCAGAGGTGTATACTTAAGTGCGGTATACGACTGTGCAAGACGGCGGTTGGTCTTTTAAGCTCTCGTGGAGCAATGAACATAAGAAAAATGTGTGTCTTACGACATCTCGTGTAAACAACATTGTTTTAAAATGAAATGGTAGGTGGGACAAGTTGTCTCAAAATAATTGAGGTTACTTGGCGTAGTGCCAATCTACCTCAACACTGAAAATTGTAGTAACTAAACTGTACTACATCTTTCGTCTTTTAGATAGTGTTTAAAATGAGAAAAAAGCAAAAAAAAAAACAAAAACGGAACACAGGCAAACAAACAATACGAAGAACTGTTAAACAAAAAATAAAAATAAATCAGATAAGTGAAGATGTGAAAAGAAGTGTTATTGAGATGATCAGGCTTTTTCCAAAAGCTGAAGAACGGAAAACTCATGAAACTTGTAGGAAAAAAGAAAATCAGATGGTGAAAGAAAGGAAGATAAATCTAGCAGAGAATAAAACTGCTTTTAAGAAACCAGAGGAAGGTGAAAGCAAAGCAAAAATAAGAAAAATTAGTGGTTCCGATAAAGAGGATAGTAAACCAAAAGAACAATGGATTCAAAGTGGTTCTCGTAAAATGTGAGGTTTTTCAGTTTTTATGATCTTAAATGTATCTAATGGAAGTTCTTTTTTTACTTGTTGTCATACTTCATACTAACAGAATATATTTAGGTACACTCTTTAATTTTTAATTAAAATTTAATTTGCACCCATCTACTCCCAGAAATCACTAATTTGCTGTCAGGAGTATAATACATAGTTTTTTCTAACACCTTCTTCTGTAAGAGTTATTAAACAAGCGTTTACCTCAGAACTCCACATCGCCTTGTTAAGTGAAAATAAAACTGCATTTATAAAAAAAATGGTTCAAGCAAAAGCTGTAGACCATAGAATTTCCAACAAATTTTCTATTTCTACTTTTTTGTAAAATTGATATTGGTGGGGATATTGTTAAAACAATTATTGTCGCGTGATTGTTATAACGCGTGATTCAAAAAATTTTTCATCAAACTTTGTCATGAACGACAAAGTGTAACAGGTGTATCTTAGCTTAGCTTGTACATTTGTCAATTCTAACAGATTTAATTTTAATTTATGATTGTGTTGACATTATGGCTTTTACCGACTACCATAAACGCTGCATGTTAGAAATGTATTTCAATTTAATAAACAAGGGCATTATCTTGTGGACTTATTCAGGGAAACGGGAAGTGTAGAACGTAAAGAAGGTAGCGGAAGATCAAGGGTGCGAACTGAGGAGAATATTCAAATTGTAAAGCAACTTATTGATGAACAGCCAAATACATCAATACGTTATTTACAACAGCAAGTGAATATACCTTATTCCACTTGTCAACGTATTCTGAAGCAATATCTTCATTTGCACCCTTATCTTGTACAGCTTTTCCACCTATCAGGGTATGTTAAATCTCAAAATATGAGAATGTAGAGTGGTGAGAACCCCCATTATTACATTGAAGCGCCTCTACACCCGCAAAAAATTCGAGTTTGGGCAGCAATAAGCAGAAGATGTCTAATCGTACCTATTTTTTTTTAAGATCAACACCACTCTTACTAGTCAGTTCAAAACGTAAATTTTAAACTTTTTGGAACACTCAACGCTGAGAGATACCGTTTTTAAATTTTAACTCCATTTATGGAATCGTTGCTGGATGACGAATTAACAATTAACCCAAGGCTATTTGCAGCAAGAGGGTGCCCGCATTGACACAACATGGGCAAACCTAAACTTTTTAATGCAATTCCATGGCGATAGAAAATTAGTGTAAATATGCCACAAGAGTGGCCTCTCCGATCTTGTGATTGACTTTTTTGTGGCCATACATCAACAATTTGATATTAGTACACCTGTGGTTGATATTGACGATCTCCGACAAAGGATTATCAACAGGTTTGAGGAGATTAATAATTTGCCGGGGATGTTAGAAAATATTATCAATTCTATTAACAGAAGAGTCAGGTTGTGTATAGATAAAGATGGTGGGCATATCACCCATCTGTTTTAAGTTAAATTTTATCATTAGATTATTTTTAAATCATTTACATTTGTTGCATTAAAAAGGTTCCTTTAAATTGAAGTTGTTTCTTTTCCGATTTGCCGGTTAATAATTCAAATGACTTCAATAGTTCAATAGTACTTTGGTAGGTCCAACAGATCCAGTTTTATGCATTTAGAGTAGACTTAAGTGAATTTTTGCTTGGGCCCGTGACGTAATGTGTCGGGAAACTTGTATGTCAGCTTTTTAGATCTTAGGTGTAGAATGCTATGAAACGTGCAGATCCACGACATGAGGCCCAAAAAAGTTTACCGTTAGATTTGGGCTCATACAATATTGAATGCAATATATTTTTTCAAATTATACGTCAGCTTTTTTGCAGACAGGTTTCTAAGGTATGGTTTAGTTACCAAAGCCAAAAAAGCTGACGTTTTTATCCAGACCCAAACGTTCAGGTCCATACAATTTTCATTGCAATGTGCATTGGCGATTGTATCGTGAGCTTTTTGTAAATTGCTTTTTCTCGATGAAATATCATCGAATTTCAAAAAACTGACGTTTTGGTTGAAGCGGTGATAAGTTAAAAAAAAATAAATCCGGAAAATGTAATAATTCGATTCTTTTTTAATACTCTGCCTCTCACGTTCCAATTCGATTTAAAAAATCCTTGGGATTTCCGTAACACAGAAAATCTGTTTTTTGATTTTTCCAACTTGTGAGCATAAATTTTCAAGAGTAAAAAATCAATAATTTTTTTATTTTGCGTAAACTGTTTAGGTGCACAGGTGTTTATGGGATGATTGACCGGAAAATCGTCTGGAAAATCCTAAAGGACGTGTTACTGGAAAATTTTCCGGAAAATTGAAAAGTTGTAATATTAAACATGAATCTGCGCAGTTTCATTGGAACCGAGAGTTTTGAAGAGAAATTGAGTGAATGTGCGGTGTAGCCTAAACGTGGAAATTTATATTTGTTATGATAGATTAAGTAAACATATTTCAAGAAATTGAGAAAACAGTATTTATCGATAATTCAGTAGAAAATAATTTAATTGTTTACGAAAAAATTGAACTTTTCTCAAAAGTTGTCGCATTGCTCCGGTCCTCAGGGGTTTAAAGGTAGGCGAGTTGTGGTTCAAATAATAAATTATTTTGTGAATAGATATTTAGTATTTACATTAATGAACAAAATAGATTAATTCAAATACAAAGAAAATCTTAACTTTAATCAAAAGAATATAGGCGCCACATATTTAAAACACAAATTTAATTGCAAAACAATGGTGATACATATTTGAAAATCACCTAAATAACTAAATCTAACAAAAACGCACGATAATATAACCTTTATTTTAAACAAATTTGTCAACCGACGGTTAATTACGGTCACACGCAAGTTTATGAAAAATTCCAGCTGTGCGTATTTGTAATTAGTCAACATAAACAGAGTGGAACAAAAGTCTGGAAACGCTCAATTATCTCACAAATGGGTAGTACGAATTGTACAACATGTACAACATTTTGGATAAGTATATTTTGGGATACAAAGATTCCAGATTTGATATCTGCAATGTTGCCAGATTTAATTACTTGAATTCTATTTTGCACGGACAGTTTTATTTAATTTAAGACCTTCCTGACTTTTATCAAATATTGAGTGTTACATTATGGTTGAACTCGTATTGAAGGGGACATTCCAATAATGATACAATATACGGGGTGATCTATTTAAAAAACCAAAGTTAGTAATAATATCAGAAAAACGGTAAATCTGGCAACATTGCAGATGTCAAATCTGGAATCTTCGTATCCCAAAATATACTTATCCAAAATGTTGTACAATTCGTACTACCCATATGTGAGATAATTGAGCGTTTCCAGACTTTTGTTCCACTCTATATACACGCTTTTAATCGTAACACAAATAATAATGATAAAGCACTTATCTGTACAAGCGTTGATGCCTGCTAAACGGATGCAATCAACAGTTTCAGCTCCAAAAAAAACTATTCTGCGGTGATGCCACTCGGCGAGGGTGGATGGAAACCAAGTTAACGCAACGAACGGCTTACAACTCTTCCACATCAAGAGAATAGCAACACTTGCTCCAATTTGTAAAATATCCACCTTTCTTTAATGTGGCAAACAAACACGTATAAAATTTTGCACAATTGCAAATCAAAAAAATTAACAAACGCAAAACTTTGCTTAAAGGAATAATTATTTTCTTTTTTTTTATTATTAAATTCAAATTAAATTTATTTGTTCTATTTAAAATAACAAATTGATTCGGTTCCCTTATATAAATTGGAAAATTTTACATATTAAAAGAATTAATGCAAGAACGTATCTCTCTAAATTTTTATAACTTATCTTATTCTAAGTTTAACAATTTTCTTTTTCTTTCTTCTAGTCATCTCATTCTTTCTACCACTTCTGTCATCCATACTGGTCCGTCAACATTTCTTCAGTAATGTCTTCGTCCTTCTTTCCTTTGTTCTTACTTTGATGCACTCCACTATTAAATGTTTTATGTTTTACTAGTCTAATTTCTTTTTGTTCTTCTTCCTTTCTTCCATCCATCTTCTTCTGTTTTCTACCTCTTTCATCCATATTATGCTCTCTTCATTTTCTCCATCTCACTTCCCCTCTTCTTAATTCGCTGCACTCATCTACCATGTGCTCTACATTCTCCCAATGTTCCCCACACATCGTACACATTCTTACTTTATTTTTTCCAATATTTATTCTGTTTTTCTTTTATATTTACCACGATTTCCTTTCTACCTCCGTACTGTCGAGGCTCTAACGCGCTTCTCCTCCTTTTTGGCTAACTATCAAGGCCTTTGCAAATCAAATTTGTATTTAAAACTCGATTTTTACGCTTACGAGGTTCTATCAACAAAATTTGGTACTCATACGTTAGTTTAGAACGTTACAGAGTTAAAAAAAAATATTTATTAAGAGTTCTGCAAAAGGCGAGATGTCTTGAGAAAAGTTCTTTTTTGAATAGTTAAAACATTACCTGTTTATGTACTAAGTGACATAGAAAGAAGAACATCCAGTAATAATGATTATTTTGTAAATTTTTTTTGGGAATATATTTGTTTATATTAAGATAAAAAACGATCAGTTTTTCAGTCATATTGCCCTAGCGGTTATTTTGTTAACCTCATTCAAAAATACTTACGATTAAGTAGCCCTAAAACAATGAATTAAGCATTTGTAAGTACAGTTGTCATTTAAGCGATTTAAATTGCATTTCAAAGAGCTTCTTTAATTCAATCACAATGCTTCCAGTGCGAAGACGCTATAATTTTCGGCAATTAAGCGAGTTTGATAAGGGTAGAATTGTGGGATTGCGTGAGGCTGGTTTGTCTATGAGAGATATAGCCGCTAGAACGCAACGGAGTTTAAACACTGTGGCAGTCTGTGTTCGGGCATAGAACCAAGAGGGCCGTACACAAAGAGCTAGGGGTACAGGACGTCGTCGAAAAACCACAGAAGGCGAAGATCGCCGTCTTAGACTATTGGCTTTACGGGACCGCTTCTCTTCTACACGGGCGATTGCGGACCAGTGGTTTGAAGAACATGGAAGACCGATTGGGATGCAAACCGTTTATAGACGGATAAGAACCTTTGGGCTCTTTTAATACCGTCCCGTTTTTGTGACCACTTACTCCAGAGCATCGACGTTATCGTCTAGCGTGGTGTAGAGAACGGACAAATTGGGACCAAGAATGGAATTCAATTGTCTTTAGTGATGAATCCAGATTCTGTTTGGGTATGCATGACGGTCGTGCAAGGGTGAGAAGACGGTGCGGTGAAAGACAAGATCCCCCATTTTCTATCAATAGGCATGTGCACCACACAGTTGGAGTTATGGTATGGGGAGCTATTGCTATTGGAAGTAGGTCACCTTTGGTCTTCATTAGAGGTAACATGACCGCTGCGTGCTACATCCAGGAGGTCGTAGACCCCCATATTGTACCTTATGTTCAGACCATCCCCAACAGCACATTCCAACAAGACAACGCACGACCTCATGTTGCTAGGGTTTCTTTGGCTCATTTTGAGGCCAATCAAATTGCTTTGTTGCCTTGGCCACCAAGATCTCCCGATCTTTCGCTCATCGAGCACGTCTGGGATATTATGGGAAGAAGATTACTCAATTTACCTCACCCTGCACAAACTCTAGCGGCTTTGCAGCATCAGTTACAGATAGCATGGGATGAGATATCTCAAGAAGAAATCGATCACCTCATTAGAAGTATGCCCAGACGTGTTAATGAGTGCACAAGACATCGTGGTGGAGCAACACATTATTAAGTTTTTTGAAGAAGTTAACAGTTTAATTTTTATCAAATTGTGATCGTTTACTAATCTAATTCGTATACACTAGTATACTAAAAATTGTTCAAATAAATTCATTATTACTGGGTGTTCTTCTTTCTATGTCACTTAGTATATTATGATTCTCATATAGCTTTCTAGCCTCTGAAAAAATAACAATTTTCCGATTTTCCGGGAAATCAATTCTGACTTTGACGTTGGTTTAGGTTGTGTGCCAATAATCACAACAATCTATCTTTTTTTAAATGGAATTGGTACTTGAGGAGCAGAGTATTAAAAAAAGAATCGAATTATGACAGTTTCCGGATTTATTTTCCTTTTAACTTTTTACCGCTTCAACCAAAACATCAGTTTTTTTTAAATTCGATGATATTTCATGGAGAAAAAGCAATTTACAAAACAGCTGACGATACAATTGCCAATGCACATTGCAATGAGAATTGTATAGGCCTGAACGTTTGAGTCTGGATAAAAACGTCAGCTTTTTGGCTTTGGTAACTAAACCATTCCTTAGAAATATATTGTATCCAATATTGTATGGGCCCAAATAACGGTGAACTTTTTTGGGCCTCATGTCGCGGATCTGCACGTTTCATAGCATTCTACACCAAGATCTAAAAAGCTGACATACAAGTTTCCCGACACATTATGTCACGGGCCCATGGACTAATATGTTTCACGTAGCTTTACGATTATGAAAGAAGAATTTTTAGTTATTGTGATAGAAATTTGTAAAAAATATGTGTCTGCGACCTAAGAATATTTTTTACAAGAAGCTGTTTTTGTGCTATAGAAATGAGAAATGCACAGTACAATAGTAGAATCTATCCAAAATACCATCAGTAGTAGCTGTTTTTTAATTTACCAGAACGAGAGTCGTACACAGGATACAGTATGAGATGCACATCAGCGACTTTATTGTATGATGCTGGAGGTGATCTTGTTATGATCCAACGTCACGGTCGATGAAATCTACAACCGTGGCACAAGACTATGTCGAAGAGTCAATTTTCAGCAAAATGGACATTGCTAAGAAGATACTGGGTGAAAATTCGGGAACGGAAGCCTAGTGTTATTGTGAATGCTGAGAAAAAAAAATTGAATCAATGTGTAAACAACATTGAAGTGACAAAAAATGAAGAAAATAAAGTAAACGTAAGTAAGTAAGCGTAAACCTCAATAAATGATTTCATGTGAGAATCCTGCTTCATATACTTAGGTAATTCAATAAACCAACAAACAAATTATTGCTTAAAAAAACCACTAGTACTTTATATGTGTATACCCCATAATTGAATCAAAATCATAATTTTTATGACATCATAATAAAGAGGTGTTAGATAAAGTAATAAATTAGTGTTGTTTTTTAAACAAAAAATAGTGTTTTAGATATTTTTAAAATGAAAGTATTTAATACTGAGTACATTATATTTTTTGGTAGTACAGGGATTTCCTTTCAGGTTTTGGTGCAATTAAGTTTCTTACACAAAGTTAATTTTTGTCAAAAGGAAAATAGAGCACGCTTTGAACATTTAATTAAATAATTTTTTCAGAAAATTGTAGTAATTTCTTTATAATGTATTTTATTTCTAAAAATGTTTACAGTGCGGTACGGTTTAAGTGGCGCTTTTCCTTTTTAATATTACAGTTACGTAGGTTTATATTTTTGCTTAACGAAGTGCTTTTAATAAGTCTTAATAATTCTGGGAAGTAATTTTAAAAATTGTCAAATACTCGCACATATTTTTAATAAATTGAAATGCACTACTATTTATTCGTGATATAGTCATCGGAATACCAATTTTTTTCTGCAAAATTTAACAATTTGTGATGTTATTTATACAGTGACCGGCAAAGAGTTTGTATCAAATGGGAAAAATTTTTGTAATTGAGATATCAAAAAATTTCTTTTGGCAAATGAATTCAGCATATCGAATGACAAAAAAAGCACTTTGACAACTGTCATGTACCTACTGTCAAGGCGGCAAATTTAAAAAATATTTCTTAAATATGTAAAAAGTGAGGTTAGATGACAAGATATTGAAAAATGCCTAAGAGAAAAGTTGTTCAGAATTAGATTATACGTCTATGTGCAAATTTTTAAAATAATAATAATAATAATAAGTTTATTTGTTCTTTCCCTATGGGAACTACAAAAGAGTTTAGTTACATTTCAAAACAAATTAATACTAACTATTTACAAATATAGTATACATTAACACTCATTCTGTTTAAAGTACCTTTAAACATAAAAAATCAAATTATTATCTAATTAGTTAAAAAATGGTTTGACCTAGAAATAATGCAATACAATATAAACAAAACTCAGCAAAATAATTCATACTTGCACAAGCAAGATGTAGGTTAAGAATAAGCATTTTATAAAACACGCGTAATTTACGTCACACTTTTATTGTATATAAACAGTGCAATTTATTAAATAAAATGATCATTCTCCAAAAGTCTGATCAAGTACTACCTTCCGTAGAACCTGGCACGGTTGACGTGCTGGTTACCTCGGTAAGAGTAGATCAACAGGGTGAATTCCATATGCACCCCGGTCATTCCATTAAATGAGTTGATCATTGACACCTATCACAGAAGCTGATATTGTTTAAATATTGCTTACCGATGTAGGTGTTTGCAACGAAAGTACAATAGTATTGAACGTACTTGTACTCATTCATTCATACAAAACAAACGAGTCTTCAGTGCTTGGCTAATGTACATCATTAAGTTGTTTTTGGCTTTTTATTTTTAAAATTGATTCAATCTTTATAAACCTAGACTTTGCTTCTGCATATAGTAGACACTTTTTTAGGAAGTGTTTGGCGGTTTCTAATTCATTTAAGTTGCAAATTGAACATTGTTCGTTAGATTTAATAATGTACGTTAAAGAATTGATGTAGAATTTTATTTCGTTTTTATAAGAAATCCTAAGTTGGCCTACTAACCTCTATTTGTTTATACTGGTCCTATATTTTAAGTACGACAATAAGTCGTTCTGTATAAGTGAGTAGTATGTTATGCTATAGCGCGTCACCTTTGCCAAATTAATGTCAGACATCTTCAAAAATTGTAGTTTCCTGTTTAAGATAATATCTCTTTCTCGTTTGAACTGTTTTGGATTTGTAGTATTCAGCAAATACTCCCCATCTACGTCTCTCATTAACATTTGCAGTTGATACATCCAGTTATTGTTTGTCTTGCTGTTACGAAGTTCATTTAAACATAGCTTCGGAAGGCGCGAATTTGGTAGATTTGCAGTTTTGAACCAATAATTCAATGTTCTTTTGAGTACATCATATTCGAGTTTTTCTTTTCCCACCTCCACTCCAATCTAACCATAAAGTCAGGTGTACTTTGGGGCCAAAAATACATTTTTTTAAAAAATTGTAGGTACTTGAACTGATTCCAGTATTTTTGTATAAAATGGTGCCCATATTTCTCCGCAATATAATAAAGTAGCTTTAACTATAGAATTATACTATAATGCTACGCGTGTTTCCAAATTTTAATTTTTTTAATATTTCGATTATTTTTATATAAGATAACTTTGCTTTTCTTACTGATTCTTCTGCAGCTATTCTAAATTATTCCGAATTAGAAAACGTCACACCTAGATATTTATAAGTTTGTACTACCACTTATTCTTTTATTTTCGAAGACAAAAGGAGATTCAACTTTTGGTCTTCCTCTAGCGAATCGAACAATGTTAGTTTTTGTGGTATTCAGGAATAGACAATTTGCTGTACAATATTTAGATAATACATTCAATTGGTGCTGACAATTTACAGCTGAGTCTGATAAAATTAACTACTTTCGTATTACTATTCAGATTAACTCCTCTACTTCCATGATCTTTAAAGAATTTAATGATGTCACTGATGTACAACGTAAACGACAAAGGGCTAATGGAATCTCCTTGCGTTACACCTGTAGATATTGGAATTTTATTAGATGTTTCTTCATTTATTTTCAGAATCGTTGTTGCACTATTATAAAAGTTTTTTAGCAAGTCTATAGTTTTACCATATATATCTAAACTATTTAACTTACACCACAGTTTCGTATGACACACTGAGTCGAATTCTCTTTTAAAGTCAACAAATATCGCGTAAAGGGCACTTTTCTTTTTTATAGTGAAAGTATTTATTAATGCGTATAACACGAATATGCTGTCTGTAGTACTTCTATTTTCTCTAAATCCGTTTTGTTCTTCTGGTATCAAGCTAATTTCTTCGCAGTAAGTTGTTAGTCTTCGATTGAGTATTTTGGATTGTGTTTATTAATGAAATTCCCCGATAGTTTGAAGGATTTTGTTTATCGCCTTTTTTAAATAAAAATTTTACCATCACTTCAGTCCACGAGTTAGGAATTTTTCCACTTGACAGTATTTTGTTCAGCATGTTTAACACAAAGTGTTCCCAAGATTGTGGTAAGTATTTGTAGCATTCGTTTGTCTAACCCTGTTGCTTTATTATTCTTTGTAGTTAGTACTGCCTTTTGATATTCTTTTAAGGTAATTGGTAAGTCTAATGTAGGATGTTGTGCATTTATTGAATTTGTGGTACTGATCGTGCTGTTTCTTGCTGGATACAGAAGTTGATAATATTCAACCATTTTTTCTAAATTTATGTTTAAATAGTTATTAGTTTTTGGTTTTACTGCTATAATCTGTTTCCAGAATTCACTATTAGCCGGTACATTTGCTAATTTATTTAAAATATTAATGTAGTAAGCCTTCTTCTTCTCTCGTAAAAGTTTGGCGTACCTTTTCCTTTTGAATATGTATTCGTTCGTATCATGATGCGAATAATTATACATTTTGCATTTTTTGAAGGCGTATTTAATGTCGTTTTTAGCTATTTTACATTCTCGGTCGAACCAAGGCGTGTTTGGATATTTATTATTAGTTAAGTTGATGTTGACATTTCGTAAGACTCATGATTTTAGAGCAACTTGACGTATAGCGCACTCTAAGTTTCGCTCTAGTTCGTTTGTATTGTTACAATTGAAATAGATCAACTGTGATTCATTTAATAATTGATAGTATCTATGAGTCGTATTTTCATTCCAAACGTAATACGTTTTAGAGGTAAATTGTGGTTGACTTGCTTTTTCTGTACTTTTATTTCTAATAAAATTCATTGATAATGAACAGAACATGTGACTGGAACTGGTTACTAGATGATGTATTACGAAGTCTTTTACTTGACATGCTATATTTTTACGTACCCATACTAAATCAATAACACTTTTTCCATTACTTGTTATGCACGTCACTTGTGCAGGGTTATCACTAATACTGCGGCCATTAAGCACTAGAAATCCATGATTTTCCATTGTGTTAACCAACTTTTTTCCTCTAGTGTTGACTTTTTCGTCCATAGTATTTCTAGTTGCATTTAAGTGCGTTCCAAGATAGCTTGATTTAATAAACCGATTTGACAATTCCAGTCGCTTCCTATAATTATATTTTCGTCTAACCTTTTTTGATTCAGATGAACAAGTAGATCTTCGAACAAATCATTACACACGTCTATGTCTAGGTTTCCAATACACGCATCCTTAAGTCACACTCTCATTATAAACACCCACAGATTTTATACATCAATCACTTCCCATTGTAAATCCTTCGAAACATAAACAAAAATTCCACCACTAACTCTTCCTTTTGATTTTTCTTTTGTTGCACTTGAAATTACACATTTAAATTTATTAGATAAGCAATTTTTAATTTCATTTGTTCCTACAAAAAAAGTTTTATTGAGACAAATTACATCGTGATTAATTAAACTGTCAATTTCACAATTACTTAATCTATTTAAATTATTAATACCTTCTATATTCCAAAACGAAACACGTAAACCATTTCTAAATTTGCATGTATTTATATATTTAAGTGGTTCCCGTTTTTTGCTTCTAACATTACAGTTTTATTATTCCATACAAACCAATCAACATTTACTTTTAGTTTATTATAAAAAATCTTCACTAAGCTACCTTTATTTCTTTCCACTTTGGCTCTTTGTCTGATCACTTTTTGAATTTTCCTTTCTTGGACTGTTAAACCATTGTTGATGTGTACTTGGCGGTTTTTCATTATATTCTTTCTTTTCATTATATCCAACTTATCAGTAAAATATAAAAACTTTAATAGTATCAATTTGTTGTTACGATTTCCTATTAAGACGGGTTTTTCTATTGCAGGTTCTATCTTAAACTGTTCTGTAAAAAATTGTTGTACTAATTCTTCTACGTTTTCTTCGTTTGCTTGTATTCCAGATTACATTTCTTTTTTCGTCTTTCCTCCTTTTCTCTGTACTCTTCTAGTTGATTTATTCTTCTTTCTAAGTCAATCTTTTCCTGTTCCCACTGTTTTTCTTTATCTTCATATTTTTAAATTTTTAAAAGAAAATAACGACTTTTCAAAAATATTAGTATTCCGGCATTTTTCCGAAATATTTTGTGTAATTTTTCATCATATTAAAATTATCTTTGAAATCATGATATTTAAATAAAGATTCTTCATTATTTTTAATCTACATTGCCATGAATAACATATATTTCTTTTATATAATGTGAAACATTACTAAACCCATACTAGTCATCTAAAAGTGGTTATAGCTTTCTAAGCTATTTGGCGTTTAAAAAATATAAGAGTTACGGAAGAATTGAATAATCATTTCTTATGGAAGAAGTATAAGTACAACATGCTTACTAAATAATGCATAAATGTATCACAAAGTTCAGTGACGCAAATAGCAAAACAATAATCGTCCCTTTAAATAAATGAAGTGTTATTTAAATACATAATTGGTTTTTTGGGATACCATTAATAATTTTGTTGTATATGTATATTATTCTAATTTTTTGTCAGCGATTATGATAATCTATCAATTAAGTAATACAAATAAACTTTGTTTTGAAACCAAAAGTTGAAAACATTTAATTAAAAGGTAGATTTGAGTTTCAATAACAAAGGAAAGCTGGAATTATGTAGGAAAACATGCCAACGATTCTGTGCGCGCTCATTCGTATCGAGGTAATGCTCTGTGCAGCTTCGCAATCCGAGTTTTCTTACACCAAGCTTTGAGCTTTTTAAGTGCTTAATAAAAAATAGTGGCACATTATACCTATGTTGTAGACGGTGATTTGTATAAAAACTCTAATCGATTTTAGTTTGTTTTATGTGCTTTGCCTGTTGTTGCTTTACAAACAAATTTTAGTAAATTGTGAGTACTTTTTCACACTTTCAAGTGCGCACTTACTTATAATAAAAGATATCGGAAGATCATGTGAAGGTAAGTGACTTTGAAAGAGTTTGTACGGATTTAAAATTTATTGTAACAATTTGTCTATAAAAATTATAAAAAATGTTCAAACAAAATATTTTTAAAATGATTTTTGTTCAAAATAAGATGTTATACTGCTATGTATCGGTATGATTCAGAATTGCATAAAAGGAATTCTATTTGTAATGCAATGTAGGTTACTAGGATGTAATTATCAGTTATAATGCAGTTTTTGCGTCTAAGAATTTGTAATTAAAATTAATTGTAGTATACGTCCGCATACAAATATGGAAAGAATTCTTTAGATTTACAATTTATGGAAGAACAAGATGCATTTTAGGAAGTTTACATGTAAATTATTATACACTTTTATTGATTACTTATATTCATAGTAAAGATAAAATGTACCTATCCTAAATGCAATTGTGTATAATTGCGGCACGAAAAGAGATTTTAACTACATTATTCTAACGTATTAAACTTTGTTTGTTGTGATATTATTCTGCAATGGGTAGATGCTTTGCTAATTGCTATGAAAGAGTCAAACAAATTAACGAAAAAGTTTTCAAAAAACTAACTAAATATTTTGTTTAAAAGTATTAATGCATTTCTTTTACATTAGTGAATTGGATCTATATATATTATAAAAAGAATACACAATTTTATGAAGTTAATTATGTACTGTGATTTCTGGTAAAGATATAATCTTATATCAAATTCATTAGTGTTTATGCATTACTGTACTTATATATTGTTATTACTATTATTACTATTTATGTATAATGCAGAATTTTGAGCTCAATTGGAACAGTTTATCGTAGTTAAAGATTTGGTAATTCTAAAAGAGAATAAGATTGAAGCAATAATATTTAATTATTGTGTAAATTTATTATTTTAAAACAATCTTAATTTTTCTTTTAATTATAATATAATTTAAATATAAAAAACAATAGTTATCTATTAAATACGGTATCCTTAGTGATTAATATAAACCTGTTCAGTATGTTGATGAAACCATGTACAGTGCTGGAATTATTCGTCTTGACAAAGTACTTGTTTTGAGGTAAACAAGAACTCAAAACACCTAAACATGCCAAACCCTGACCATCCTTAGATAATATTTATTAAGTGTATGAGTCAACAACAGTTAAAAAAAATATTACAAAATAATATGGTTGTTATATCGTGTGTCCCACGGAAAAGTTATGTTAAATCCAAAATTAATAAATATGTTTGTTTTTGGCACAATTTGAACACAATATAGCAACAACAGATAGTTAAATGAGAACAAATTTATGTGGTAATGTTTAAAGCGTATTTTAATAAAAAACTAGAAAAAATTTTATAATGATTTATTACGTCAAAAAATCCGGGTTGGATCTCGATTGTCGTAATTTTTTTATTAATAAAGTTATTACGTTAACACAATCTTTATAAAATAATTTTAATATTTTCAACTGTGTTTTTTAAACATTAGATTCACTTTTAAAAATTGTATTATACCATTGTACAGATTATAAATAATAAAGTTAATAAAAAAACACTGCATACGGAATCGAACCCTGGTTAGGAAACGCAAACCGTACTAGCAACAAATCAACTAGTTAGTCCACAAATGCCGCTTAATAAGTGAAAATCTATTCCGTTAATAAATAGAGATTTTCAAAAAATAACTCATATTACTGATTTTTTAGTAAAATTTGCTTTGAATACTCATTATTATAAGATCAATTTGTGTTATTTTGTCTATCCAATTTGGTCATCTCTGAATTACATTGGTACACAATGTATCGCTAGTTCTAGAAAAGAACTGGCGCTTTTAATTTAAATCGTTAAACATGAGAAGTTTAAGAATTTCCAATTTAGTTATTATTCAGTTTTAAAAATAAACTCCGGAATATTCCTGAATGTATTTTTTTAAAATTATTTAAACACTCCAATTAGAATTAAACATGGTTCGGAAAGTAATATTTATTTTTAACTCAATTATTCTTGATTCGATGTAATTAATTATGTATGTTAAAACTTTGATTAATTTTTTTTACAATTATCAGTACTATAAATTTAGAGATAAATTTCAAAATAAGTATACTATAACACCAAAAGTTTATAAGATTTCCTGGAATTAGAACGAGCTTAATTCTACTAATCCCACCCGAAACCATAACTAAACTACTTCCAAATCTTTAGACTTCCTGGGCAGTAACAGCTAAATAGCGTTCTCAAGGCGTCTGTAAACACGTATTTGGGTATCGGAATAAGTAATACACAAGCTTGATTCATACGTAATAAGCACAGACTTCCATGGTCAAAGTTGCAATGCGACATGTTCACGGGTAAAGTTCATCGTTGCTATTCTGTGGCTTCGTGTCAAAGAGGGCTTTCTTTCAAATTTGATTCGCTCAAGCTATTCCTAATTGTCTGGTCTCATACAGTAATTCCGTGCGCAGTCCTGAGGAAAATTAAGAGATCTTTCGCCACAGAAAATATATTGCCAAAGACTCGATATCAGAAAAAAGTCGGTCTAAATTTTTAGTTGTTTCGTTTGCCACCTTGTCCACCACGCCTGGTATATTGACCTGTATTCAAGTACTTGTTCCACAATCGCTGAAAAACAGACAGGCTTACATTGAAATTTATTGAAACTTGTTGAGAGCTTTCACTATTTTTAATTAATAATATAGCACGAACAATTTCCACCTTATTGAAATGCATAATTTTCACTTAACTTATTCCAAACTGTCAGTTGGAAAAATGTCCGTTTGTTTATTGATCTCAACAAGGCCTTCTTAGTTTTTTGAATCAAATTTGGCATACACTATTTTGCTTTAATTTTAGAAGTTCTTGTGAATTATTACTGATACTCAGGAATAATGCGATGTGTCAAGTAAAACAAATACATAGAGCATCTTTCAGATGTTCTTAATTTTATTTGCATGGAATTTCCTTTTTGAATTTTACGGAGGCATAAATTAGTGACCCGCTAATCGTTTTGAGTAGTGTATATTGATATGATTTCAACCAAAACTACAGTTTGGTTTGTAGGATCGCTATGTCGTCGTCCGTTGCAGGGTTTCCGTTGTGACGGATTAAATTTGACATATGATTCTTATGCACCTATTTTTTAACGCTGATTTTGAATATGCCCCTCACTTTTCGATATCTCGAACCGTATATTAGCGGCTTTTTTTATCCTACACCGAAAGGTTGATTTGATTAATAATAATATTAGCGGCTTTTTCAGTTTTTTTTTGGTTTTATTTGTTTAATTACTTTACTACGGTTTTTTAAATTTTAAATTAATTACTTTGTTTATGCAATTATTAATTATCTGGGGTTTTTATTTTCACTAATTGTCAACTATTAATACTTAATACTATTCATTTGTGCTACGTTCTCATAACATCTAAGTTTGCAAGTAATTCTATCTTTATATCTTTCCTTTTATTTTCAGTTTGTTTATATTTTAGCGTTTGATGTGTATCAATTTTTCAACTTAATAAATGTTCGTTCATATTTCCTTGCTAATTCATTTTTACTTCTCAATTTTTCCAAACTTTTTGTTTTTGTTCTATTTCTTTCACCATTGTTCATTTGTTTAGTTTTTTAATTTTAAATACTTTTTATTTTTTAGTTTCAACCATTTTTGACTTTAGTTAATTCATATTTTTATTTGTTATTATTTTTTTATAAGTTCAATCCAAATACTAGGGGAAAATTTTTTTTAAATTTATTTTTTTTTATAAAAAAAAAAATAAATTAAAAAAAAAAAAAAGGAGAAAAAAAAAAAAAAATAAAAATTTTTTTTTTTAATTTATATTTTTTTTTTTTTTTTTATTTTTAAAAAAAAAAAAAAAAAATTTTTTTTTTTTTTTTTTTTTTTTTTTTTTTTTTTTTTTAAAAAAAAAAAAAAAAAATATTTTTTATATTTTTTTTTAAAAAATTATAAAAAAATTTAAAAATTATAAAATTTTTTTTTTTTTTAAAAAAAATTAATTTTTTTTTTTTAAATATAATTATATTTTATTTTTTTTTTTTTAAATTTTTTTTTTTTTATTTTTTTAAAATTAAATTTAATTTATTTTTTTTTTTTTTTTTATTTAAAAAATAAAATTTTTTTATTAATAAAAAAAAAAAAAAAAAAAATATAAAAAATAAAAAAAAAAAAAAAATTTAAATTTAAAAAAAAAAAAAAAAAATAAAAATTATTTATAATTTTTTTTTTTTTTTTTTTTTAAAAAAAAAAAAAAAAAAAAAATTTTTAAAAAAAATAAAAAATATAAAAAATAAAAATTTTAAAATTTTTAAAATTTTTTTTAAAATTTTAAAAAAAAATATTATTAATTATTTTAATAATTTATTTTTTTTTTTTTTTATTTTTTTTTTTTTTTTTTTTTTTTTTTTTTTTTTAAAAAATAAAAAAAAAAAAAAAAAAATTTTATAAAAAAAAATTTGTAAAAAAAAAAAAAAATAAAAAAAAAAATAAAAAAAAAAAAAAAAAAAAAAAAAAAAAAAAAAAAAAAAAAAAAAAAAAAATAATTTAAAAAAAAAAAAAAATAATTTAAAAAATAATAATTATTTTATTTATTTTAAAAATAAAAAAAAAAAAAAAATAAATTTTAATTTTATTTAAAAAAAAATTATAAAAAAAAAAAAAAATATTTTAAAAAAAAAAAAAAAAAATAAAAATAAATAAAAAAAAAAATATATTTTTTAAAAAAAAAAAAAAAAAAAAAAAAAAAAAAAATTATTTTTATAATATAATTTTAAAAAAAAAAATATTAAAAAAAAAAAAAAAAAAAAAAAAAAAAAATTTTTTTTTATTAAATTAAAAATTTTAATTTAAATTTTATAAATAATAATTTTTTTTATTTTTATTATTATTTTTTTTTTTTTTTTTTTTTTTTTTTTTTTTTTTTTTTTTTTTTTTTTTTTTTATATATTTTTATTGTGTTTATTTAATTGTTTTATATTCATTATTTTAAATAAATTATTTCATTTGAACAGTTATAGATTATCTAAATACTTAATTGTTGTAAATAATTGTGAACCATTCCAAACTAAATTTCGTTAAAGCTTAGTCATTAAGGGCAATTAATCATCAGTTTTGTGCCTCGTGTAACTTCTTATGCAGTCAATTTTGTTTTCTATTTTTTGATTTTCCATCATACTATGGGATTTATTTATTTAATTTATTTAATCGTATGGTAACATGTAATAATATTAATTAAGTGTGTAATGTGATTGTGTCTTGTGAAATTGTGTTGTACATTTTTTCTTAATTATCCGGGAGGGTCTTGATGACCAAGTCCGGAAACCAAAGTGGTAATTCTCAGGAACAACAGTTTTTCTTGTTGACTTTGACTTTAAAATATATATAAAGTCATCATTGAACAAAAATGTATTGGTTTATCATTAATTAAAAATTACCTAATATAAATAAAATAAAAAAAATTAAAAAATAAAAAAATAAATATAATTAATAAAAAAATTAAAAAAAAATTAAAAAAAAAAAAAAAAATAATTAAAAAAAAAAAAAAAAAAATAAAAAAAAAAAAAAAAAAAAAAAAAATCTGATAATAATGTTATTAAAAAATATATATTGCAATCGAAATTGAACCCCAGTTACAAAGGGCAAAAATATTAGTATTTTACTGATTTTTTAGTAAAATACGCTTTAAATATTTACTACTATCACATTAATTTGTTTCATTTTATCTATTCAACGTAACATATTGTTGTATTGTGTTCGAATTGTGTCAGAAAAAAGATATACGTTAATTTTTAATTTAACATAGTAAATGTGAGTGGGGCTTACCCTTCAGTACTCTGAACTGTGTTTAGTAGCACAAAATCGTTACTAAGAACAATTTCAAGAAAGAGAAGAACCAACTCTGCCAAGGCATTGTTAGCTCTAGAGTAGTTACATAAACTTCACGTTTACGAAAACGTTATAAGCATAAAGAGCCATTCGGGGCAACAAGTCACAGCGAAGGGACTAGGAGTGAGACTGGTGCTATGCTTAAGGTACCCAGAAAATACACAACTCACGGAATAAAACACTGGACTTATTCAGGACCCATATGGTTTAACCATTGTTTAACCAATTACCTCATTTCCTCCAGACTAACACGAACCATCGACAATTTAAATTTTAATACAATAGTGGGTAAAACGTTGACAACTACGGTTACCATTTCGACACAATCCAATTATTTTTATTTCAATTTTAACTTCGGTCGTGGAAACTTCAGTTCTTTTGCTTTGTAACAATTGTGAATATTGAAAAGTTTCTCTCCCCAGTTGAACAGATACTGGTAATGTTAAAAAAAATCTGGTAAAGCTATCTTAAAGTACGTTTAAAATATTTTGATTATATGTGGATTTGTTTACGCTAAGTTATTGTTATTGTCGATTTTTGTAAACTTATAAGTACCTACCGGCATAATATAGTTTACACCAAGATTATGATTCTGTCGGCTAAGTTTATAAAAATGTAAAAGTAAATTCAGAATTAATATCATTTTTGTTTAGTTTCTCCTTACAAAGTTTCAGTTAACTTAGACAGATGTGTACCTTAAACAAAATAGCAGCAGTAATATAATTTGACATCCTTTTAAAGCAAGTGTAAACGTAAGTTACATTTAATATTTTAAAATATCGTGAATATCTATTTATAGGGTTTCTGGTGCTACTATTTATTATTTATACATATATACATGATAGCGATACTTTTGTCTAAAAACCAACACTTATCAATATACAGTTACTAATATCACTCAAAAAGTCGTCAATCAAATCACCATTTTTTGCCACTACCTCCAACAGTAGTTATCTAAATGAGATCGCAGAAGTTGATTTTGTCCACGTCTCATTTTTCTCAAAATGCTTATATTTGCGTCCAGCTCAGTAGCTTCAGATTTACATTATTTTTTTGATGATTGATTGTGAGGTGACGATACCAATAGTATTCAGCGATCTGTGTAGAGGTTACTCATCAGAATGGACCCCACTTTGCATTGTCTCATGATGATCCATTAACCCGTGGTTGCAATTTCCTATCTGTCTTTCATTTTCAATCAACATTCTTCTGCGATTATATTTTCGCCATACAGCAAACCTTACTTTATCTATCTGAATTATTGATTGCAAACTTCCCGACGATCGCATCTATGCATAGTTCTGCATTTTTCACTGCATCTAAAAGCCGCTTCAAAAAAAAATTTAAAGTTGTATAGCAAGAGAATGCAAAAATAATCCAAAAGGTATGCCTGAAACAAAAACACCCTTCTTAATATATTTTCTTCCCATTTGATACTGGAAGGGAGTTTTTTAATATTCCCCAAAAAGTAGTCATTACGAAAAACTGAATAACATCTTACAAACTGAACATTTGTTGAAAACTTACCACGTTAATCTTGTTCTAAGTCGCATTCCATTAAAAACAGATCGATATAATGTATTCACAATGTGCTCTATAACATGACCAACAAAAAATCACTTGTACTTTTTTTATGGTTTTTTTTTAAAAAAAAAAAAAAAAAAAAAAACGACCACAACAACAACAAAAAATTAAAAAAAAAAAATTAAATAAAAAAATTTAAGGTTTGTGAATATAAAAAAAAAAAAAAATAAAAAGGAAGGATATTTTTAATTATTTAAAAAAAAAAAAAAAAAATAAAAATATACAAAATTTTTTTAAAAAAATACAAAACAAAAAAAAAAAAAAAAAAATTTTTTAAAGGAGAAAAAATAACCCCACCATAAAAATAAACACACAAAAAAAAAAAAAAAAAAAATTGGTTAAAATAATAAAAAAAAAAAAAAAAAAAGAAAAAAAACACAACAAAAAAAAACTTTCAAAACCCCAAAAGATAAAAAGAATAAAAAAAAAAAAAAAAAACAAAAAAGCCAACAAAAAAACCCACAAGAAAACCAACCCCCCACCCTATTCTCATTCTTCAAACTGTTAGTTAACTTTTCTATCAATACTTTCACATGTGATACATTTTCATAAGTAAAACACATTTATTGCTTTGGGTTCCTCACTTAAATAATACTTTTAAACAAACAATGTAAAGTTATTTTAGGTAGGTTACTTGAACAAGTTACTGGCACCATGTGAATACAACTGTCTTTCAAAGGGCTTGCTTTTAGTACTGGATTTTAGTAACTTATACAAGTTACTAACACCGTGTAACGCTGATATTCCTGTGATATTTTTAATAAACTTCTATCACAGTTCATAAAAAAAAAACAATAAAATTAAATTTATATACAATTATTCTTTTCGCTCGTTTCTTTTCTTTCTCTACCTCATTCTCTTTCCACTAGCTAGCTACCTAAATCAGCAAAACGGACTGAACTTAATTATTGTGGTTTAGAATTTACAAGTTTCAAAAATTCAAAGACGTTAAAAACGGCTCTAAAATTTTCTTAAGATTTACACAGTTGCACACGTATAGTACTTTACAATGTTTAAAAAATGACTTAACATCATTTTTCCAGAAAAACTTAATTAAAAAAATGAAACTTTGTGAGAATTTAAACCTCTAAATTCGATTAAATCAATTTGGATTATTTGAAATCGGTTTGAAAAATTTTCTAGAAAATTAGTACGTATCAAAAATATGACGCTATTAGTTTTTATGGGACGATTTGTGAAAAAATTGTTAGTAATTTAGCTATAGTGTAATAAATGTAGATGCGAGAAAGTTAGAGCGTGTCACGGTACCATTAATGTCGTTAGCTCTAGTAGCTTTGTATAAGTTATACCATTGTTTTTATATACTTATATATAAAATAATGTGTATACCTTCACAGATAGTCACAGCTTAACTAATGTAGCAGTTTCAAATTTTATTTCTTAAAGTATGCTCCAATTTGCTACTTGTTATTATATTAAATATTTATATTTTGGGTAGAGGTTTGATACAAATATTACAATATTGGGGTTGTTGGGAAAACGAATTGCAAAAAAAATTAAAGAAATAAAGAAAGATAATAAAAGTTTGAAAGAAAAGATAAAATAGAAGAATAGTATAATGATAGAAGAAACCACCAACCTAAAATGGTGGAAAGCGAACATCCATGATCACGCGTTTTAAAATCAAGATAGAAGAAAACGGAGACCTATCTGTTTTCATGAGGTTTGAGTAAATAAACAAAAGATAAAAGTACAGATAAAAGAGCCCTGGATTGAAAATGTAAGAAGAATAAGCAAATAAAGGTGACAATTAATTTCGAAATTATTAAAATTGACAAAACAAACATTAAATCGTCCCAAAATTAAAAACACAAAAACTAGAAATCAAGAAGAAAAGAATGAAACATGCAGATCATTAAAAATAGGAATAAATAGTAATACACCTGATAATGCAAAAGGACGATTGAAAAAATAAGTATATCTTCACAAAATTAGGAAATAATAATAATTAGTAATTAAGTAGAGTACAGATAAGAGGAAGATCTATAATTTTATGATTTATAGATTGAGACAAATATAAATCGAGTCTGAATTGTATGCTTAGTAGAATGAATGTAACCCTATGGGGTGGTTAAAATAATTTATAATTGTGGATAGCAGTCAATAACTTTTTTATTGAAACTAATAGATATGTAATCAAACATGAGAATTAATTTAGTGAACTTCTTATCAAAGCAATACACATACTCGTATTCAGGAAATATGACAGTTACGTTATTATTTATGTTCATATAAATCACTATGAACAGTCAGTCAGATATGTATCTGCTTTTATTTTTTCAAATGTACAACTGATAAATGTTCACAGTCTTTCCTAATTACATAAATTGATAACGCAACTGTCTTTAATTGAGTATATTGTTAAAATGCTACCTTATAACCAAAACTGAATATTCTATGTGTATTTACGATAAGCAAAATTTATGACAAGTCATTGTAATTATCAGAATCAAATTAGTCTTCTTTGTCAAAGAGTAAACCGAGTATTGTAACTTCTGTATATAATTCGCCGTATGAACATTGCGTACAGACAGGTGGTACACAATTCTAGCATCTATTGTAAATGAAAAGTTTTTTTTCCATTTTAATCATTTATTAATAAATTATAATTTTTTTTAAATGGAGAAATAGCAAGAAAATGTTACTTAAATTTTTGTAATAAATATTCTGTTCTAATAAAAAATATAAGTTTCCATCACAAAAATATTTGATTTTCTAATGACCTTGAAGGTGATAAACAAGAGCAAAACTAATTACACTACGTTTTAGAATTTATGAGGACAAGCCACTTTAATTTCAAACATTTTCTGGTAAATCTAGCGGATAAGAAAATGCAGTTTGTAAACAAAAGTCTGAGACGTCAAAAAGAAAGTCAAAATTAAAAAAAAAATTCTATTGAATTCCAATACGCAGGCACGAGAATGACAAATGATGGCTCAATGAAAGAATATTAAGTTCGTAAAGTAAAAATCAAACTTGAATTTCATACAGGTTTTTATTTATTGTTTAAAGCATTTAGTTTGGAACAGAAAACAATGGATACTCTTATTATGTTCTAAGAGAAATTGCTTAATATAAAACATGTGCCACTTGCGATAACATCAAATGTATAACGACACTTTAAAAAAGTTTATATGTATATGTTGAATATTTCAAAAGGCATACAAATTACTTTATATCCTTCGGGCGTTTTGCTTATTAAACCAACAAAATTAGAAATGCTTTTAAAATGAGCGAAAATTACACAAGAGTTTTGTTATTGTAGATATATATTTAATTAAACTTATACATTAGAATAAAGAAATCATGACATAAAATAAATAAATTCACTTTATTCGACTTCTAACAAAAGAATAATATGAATTGTCACTTTTAATAAGTAAACAATTTTTCAATTTACAAATTAATTACAAAGCAACTTACAACGAATGTAAAATTAATAGTTTTTAGTTGTCAAACAAAACGTATTTCCTAAATTTGAGAACAAAGTAATGCGATGAAAATAAAAAAAGTTGCTCACTTGATATAACAAACACACTTGGAATTTCATGAATAAATTCTAAAGTTTATTTTTAAAACCTTCAAGGGAAATGAAAGTACTACACATTTTCATTGTTATTTTGTTTTAGTACGTTTCGTGCAATGAAGTGTTTGGTATTTCTAGTAGAATGTGCTTTTAGATGTGAATGCAATAATTGTATAGTTTGTGGCGGTGTATCGATTAATGTTTGTTTATTTATTATGTCGATCTTAAATTTTAAAGCTCTTGTACGATAGAAAGAATATGTTATTTGGGATTATTTATTATTGTTTAAGTGATAAACCAGAATCATAGATAAAACTTTAGATTTACTTAATTATTATGGTAAATAGAATTTAATTTATATTTAATACCTAGGCGTGTTTGTTTGTAGGTGATGATTGAGTTTTTTTTTCATTCATAGTTAATTTAATCTGAATGTCAATACCCCATGAAATTTTTCCAATAAAATCTGCTACAATTCAAATTTTTGTTTATTGTTTAGGTAGACTTGCTTTTAGAAAACATCAGATCATTAATTAAATATTAAACAAACGAGCTTGAAAATGCCCTTCTCAACGTTATTTCATAACTATCTTTAAATGTAATCGTTTCACCGTCTGTATTATCAAAAGTGGTATGACAATAAAATACCAAGTTACATTTGAATTAGTAAAACGTTGGTAACCGTACACCGTAAATAATCGAGAATTAACAATTTGCACTGATTTATTGTTTGCAGATTCTTTACAAACCATGAAATTTACAACACTTGTCATAAATAAATTTTAAAGAAAAATATGAAAAAATACTTATTCATTTTTCCAAGTTTATTTTAAACAGATTTAAGGTAAATTGACAACAATTAAAAGGTAATGATTTTATTTTATAAAACCTTTTTGTGTCGAAGTTGCCTTATTGCAATATACTGTAAAGCGTTACTGTATTTAAATTTTTAACTTGACAACGTCTAATTTTATGCACGATAAATTGTGTGCTGTTCCTTGAAAACTATAAGTAAAGGATTCAGATAACATTACGTATATCAATGGCTCTAGTGTATATTTTACGGATTATTGGAACTTCTGCATTCAGACGAAAAATCGTTTTGTGTGAGCAAACCGTTAAGATGTTCTCGGGCGTTTCGAAGATTTTTTAGTTTATAACCAACTCTGATTCTTGAATCGGCATAAAATAGATGTCTTTTGTCATTTTACTTTTAAATCTATTTCTAAAAAAATCAGATTGAAGGAAGTTTGAAATGTTCATTAAAAAATAAGTGCAAAAAAATTGTGTCCAAAAGTAAACACACCACAGTCACTATTGTTTAAATATCGTACAACAAAATATTTTTAAGTAAACGTTTATGATATTAGTTATGAAAATAGAAAATCATTTTGCAAATAAGAAAATACTAGGATATTTTATTCTAACAGATTAAATATATTTTTTTTTGTGAGAGAGGAATTTGCTCACGAGCTACAGCGATTGATCAAACTCTCGAAGAAAAATGGAATTATATTTTTTTCTTCAAAAAAAAGAATAAAAAGCAGGGATAATAAAATAATTAAAAAAAAAAAAGTAGTTTGAAATATCTCGAGATATTTTACTGAATAAAGTCGGTAATACAGATTTCCATTAATTTTGATGCAGAAAAAGTGAAAGTAACTTTAAAGATGAAAATAGAAAGAATTATTTTACAATACACTTTGTTCTCTAGGCACAACAAGCAATAGAAGTAACGATCAATTCTTTGCAGAGGCGGCTACCGTCTTGGACACAACACTCAACTGGTCGTATTGAATACGTTGTTAATTAAACCCTACGGAGACATTAATCACATTAACCACTTTGATATTTATCTACAATACCAAATTTAGTCATATTGGTCACTTTGATATTATTGGGTTAAGCAAGTTTTACGGTAGTGAACTAAAATGAACATAATTTGAATATACAGGGTGTTTCAGAATAAGATGCTGATCCTTAGGGTGTCAATCCTTACGCGATTTTAAGAAGAAAAGTTTAAATAAACATATGTCCTAAACCTCTTAACTTTTGATCTACAAGGTGTTCAAGTTTTAAGAAAAAAATTTTTCAAAGAGTACGAGACTCAATGAGGAAAAGAGCTGAATTTCAACAGCAAATCTAAATTATTTTCTTTTTTTAGGTTATTTAATGTTAGTTTTTTATTTTAATGTTAAAATTATTATTTATTAAATAATCAATAATTATTTGCCAAATCTTTTTTACGCGAAAACCGCTTGCCGGACGAAAAAAAACAAGCAATCAAATTTACCTTAAAATAAATGGAGATTTTAAAAATCATTTTTATTTTAAGAAAAGCAGTGGCGTACATAATATTTCTCTAAAAATATCTAGTCCTCATCCTATACGGATTTCTAAATCAAAAAATAGTTGTTGTTGCTTAGAAGGCATATGCCAAATTTTATTAAAATATCTATAAAGATATTAAAGTTATGATAAAAACGTTTTTTCTAAAACTTGAACACCTTGTAGATCAAAAGTTAAGAGGTTTAGGACATATGTTTATTTGAACTTTTCTTCTTAAAATCGCGTAAGGATTGACACCCTTAAGGATCAGCATCTTATTCTGAAACACCCTGTATACTGCGTATATTTTAGAAACTGTTAGAGGGTATTACTTGAAAATAATTTAAAATGTTTTGGTGAGGTAGACGGTGAAAGAAATTTGACATACAAAGTGGCATATTTTGTAATCAAAGTAAGTACAAAATAATATATTTTTTGTAAGTAACTACAAAAACTGCATCGGTTTGACACTGGTGATGTTCGATTAAAGGTTGAATTTAATTATGTGCAGCCGATACTATCAAATTTTATTTGCAGCCGTACTATCAAATTTTCCGTTTATTTCAAAATAGGAAAAAAAATATAAAACATAACAGAACATGACTTCTTTTGTAACCCATATTATCACATTTACGAATATAATATAAATGTTGTCATAAATTTCATAACTGGTTATACAGGGTGTTAATTAAGTATGTGATCAAACTTCAGAATATTGTTCCTCACTTAAACGTTTTTATTTTTATAATAAATGGTGCTAAAATAATAAAAAAAAGTTTTTGGTAAATACCTAGTAGATGCAAACTGCCAGTTTTGGTTTAAAAACTTCCTCTGTATACGTTAAAAACTGTCACTAAGTTTCAACGTCATACTAATTTGCGTCCACTAGTTGTTTACGGAAAACAACATCCTGAAGATTTGTCACATACTCAATTAACACTCTGTATAAACCTGCAATTTAGAATTTACATTCGCTTCTTATTTTGTCCGGCAGGGAGTAAGTTTAGGGTTTTAAATTAAAAAAATGTAAACAACTGCAATATAAAGTGTTTTAATTTATAATTAATACAAAATGTATAAAACAATAAATAATAATAATAAAATAACTTTGTCGTCAGATATGTAAAAACAGTTACATAAGTCGATCCTTCGATAATTATAGCCAACTAAGTGTTAGCAAAAATAAACATCTCGAATCGCCTGCTGTATCGCGTCTTACAGCAGGCGAAAGGTTAAAACTTTATTTTTTCAAATAGAACACCCTGTATATTACTTGGAATTCTTATATAATTAAAATGCCTTCGAGTTGATATAGCATAATGGTATAGCTAGCTAACTCGTTAACTTTTTGAAATAATGATTAAAAATCACATTGTCTTCGCATAATTTGTATTAGTTAGTCATGGAACGCCATGTGATTTTGGCAATTGTTCAATTATTCACTGTGTTTGACAGATTTTTTCTTCATTTTTTGTTAATAATTTCACTGTAAATTTATCAATTATTATCAAAATTTACAGAGAATCATAATTATCTGACAGTTCAAAACGTATCGTTAATAAGTGAAGTAATATTTGAAATTCCCTTCTGACACTACGAATTGTTCAACTGCGTTTTTTCTCGGAAACAGATGAAATTATTGTATTTAAACAGGAGTACCAATATTGTGTAGAAATAATGTTTACGTCATATTCTCTAATCAAAATTACTAAAAAGTTTTCTTAAAAAAGTTACCAGTTGATTTCATAATCAGGAATCATTTACGTAGCGCTCCCTATAACAAAATGTAAAATAATACATAAAATAATATTCTTGGTCTAAAGTTATGCCTCTCTGCCGATTTTGATAAGAATTATTAACAAAAAATTGAAAAAAAAAATTTAATTTAACGCTCTGTGTCTTTTTTCACAGCAATATTTTATTAAAGAATATTGGGTCCTATGGTCATATTTTAGCCTGAATAACCCGCCCTTAGCCTATGTCTCAATAGTTATGAATCACCCTGTATAAGAAGTTCTTCCAGTGGCAATTCGTCAATAAAAAATCATTTAAAATACTGGTTAAAGAAGTGTCATAGTAGATTTTATTTTTTGTTGACATGTTTAGGTTTTTGGGGTTTCCTAAACCTTGAAACAAATGCTTTGCCACTACTTCACACGGTTTTGTCACCACACTATACAGGTTTATACTAATCTTCTGGGGCACCATACATAACACTTACATCACAATACAATATTTAAAATGTACCATACGAATAAATAAATAAATAAAATCGTTATCTTAAATCTTTAATAAGAGTTTTGGGCAATGTAACTATACTATTAATATTTATGATGTTGATCATCATTTTTATACTCCGTTAGATCTATTTTAAAAAACGCTTACCTTTAAACTTATTAAATATACATTTCTTGTCCTCACAAAAGAAATGTTCTTCTACATATAGACATCGGTCATGATACAGATTAACTTATCACTAACGAAACGACACAATTCACTTCCACTCTTATTGTTATTAGATGTAAAACACAAAGCACTAAGTGGATTAGAAACATTTTGAAACACGAATATCGGTACAGCATAAGAACATGTATAAGAGTGGTGTCGCGATAATTAGGATCGATTAAAACTAGATTATCAAATTATTCGGATTATTAGGACACTTCCACTTTGAAAATTATATAAATTTATTAAAATATTAAAAGTTAATCCAGTGTAATGATTTCATCTTCGTCAATAATTTTTTCGCGTTCTTCAAATTTATTTTCTTCTATTAAATTTTGCCCCCTCTCTTTTTTTCACTGACTGAAATAAGTTAGTAATTTTACTGTGTTTGTTACTTGGCACTTTCCTTAAGGTTTTGTAGTATCATAATTAGATACACTATTCTCTGTCGCCCACTACAAAATAAGATTTAGGCGTTTGTCAGCATCTTCATGTTTAACTCTGCTTTAAGCGGTAATTTCCATAAAATCATCACCAGACTCGACGTGATCATTAATTAAATTTTCTTGCTCAATCAATTTGGTTTTACCATCAATCCAGGCGATAGCTCCACCATCAGGTATGTTAACATTCCCAAAACTTTTAGGCATTACAGAAACATAATCAATTTCTTTTGGTATTGGACGTAACTGCTGTTGCAAAACGCTTAATGGATTTAAACCTTCAGGGTTATCTTCAGGGTCATTTTTTTGTTTAAACATTTTTCTAAAAAACATTTTGGCCCTTGGTTGAATTATTGCAGTTGTATTTGAAGATAAAAATTTTGTTAGAATTTTACCATCATCACTAAATCAGTTCTTGTTCGCTACAATGACTCGAGGCATTATCAACTGAAGGAAGTACTGTTTCGGGTAAATGTTAATCCTTGAGAAATCTTCTCACTTGAGGAATAAAACATTGATCGAAGCACTGGTTTCCTGGCTCATGCACATTGACAATTTAATATGTCCGTAAGTTTAAGGATTTTATCTTTTAGTTCAATTTTGATATGAATGGTTCAACGGCTGCAGTGTCAGAAGATAATTTTTCCCTGCAGATTTTAAGTCACCTACTTGCATTAAAACTTTTATTACCATAATATTTGGCATACTGTATACAGCTGTTTAGCATTTGTGGCTAAAATTTCTAACAAAACAAGTACATGGCGACCTCTAAGACTCATAAACAAGAATGTAGTTTATTCTCCATCCATGGATATTCAACTTGTTCATAGTTTGTCTTTTTTCTGGTCCAGTAACACAATTAACAACGATTTTTTAAGTAAAGTAAAACACAAAATTAAATGCCAATCAGTTGCAATAAACCAGCAAGAAGATGTGCAACGATAATGGAGTTAGATTAGTTTTTTTACCTACTCATTAATGTTCTTAGATTTTTTTCTAATGTCGTTTATCGTTGAAACCCTACTCCATACTTAAATGCTAAAGATTTTTCACTAACTTTGAGATTAAGCCCAAGTCCGCACCAAATGGGAAACCTATTTATTATGGGTTTTTCGATAAAAAATTCTTTATAAAAGTTTGTGCATCTCCTAAAACTAAAAATGCACCAACAAAATGTGGCAAAAGACGCGTAATTTTTGGTGTCAACAAAAAAACTTTGCACCAAAAATTTTGAAGTTTTTTCTAATAAATAAAATAATTGACCATAATTACCACAATAATTGGGCAATTTGTAAATTACAAGTTCTTTTAAATAAACTGTTGTATACAAGATGTTGTAAATCTTAAAAAAATTTTAAAAATTTAAGTTTCTCCTAGATGGCCATGACTTCAAATCTTGATGTTTTTTTTAACGAAGAATAACTTTTTCAAATAAAATTTTTTGATATTTACTGAAATCAGGTCACTTTACACTTAATTCAAAATCAAATTTTCGAATACACCTCGTGTATTACGCGTCTTTCGCCACATTGTGTTGATGCATTTTTAGCTTTAGAGGATGCACAAACTTTTATGAAGAATCACTTTTTATCGAAAAACCCATAACAAAGAAGTTTCCCATTTGGTGCGGACTTTGGGGATGACGCTGTATAATCTCTGACTTTTCTTTGAGACTTAAAGTTTTGTGTTTCCGTTTAATCGATGCTATTTTTGTAAAAAAAAGTCCGCACAGTAATCCGCACACTCACAAAGATGCGTACTAAATGATCTTCTAGAAATGTAATTTCTCCTATGCACATAAATGCGCTTACAAACATGAAAATCCTGCAAAACCCTGCATAGTGTGACATAAGTAAAGAATTCGGATTACCAAATCTGCTAAAATTCGGATTACTTCAATGAAATACAATACTAGAATGCACAGAAACTTATAACTAAATAGTTCAGTAAAATTATGTTAAACTTTATCTTTATCTTTGTTTTAACTGATAAATAGTAGTATGAGAAGTTTCCGTAGTTACTTTATTTGTTAACAAATCAGCACCTTTTTCTACCCATCTACAAAATGTTAACTAAATCTTCCTGAAGTGGGTTTATAGTTACAAGGGTTTATTACTTTAATT
Organism: Abscondita cerata; assembly: GCA_030710515.1. Classification (NCBI taxonomy): domain Eukaryota; kingdom Metazoa; phylum Arthropoda; class Insecta; order Coleoptera; family Lampyridae; genus Abscondita; species Abscondita cerata. Next base: position 265,065 of record JALBCR010000129.1, read on the forward strand.
TTTGTCTTTAACATACAATTTTTAATTTCTATAAATCCAAAGATTTGCCTGTAAACAATTTTCACAAGTGGTTATTTATTGTCAATTTTCACTAGTAATAATTTGATACAGTAGTAAATTCATATTGGTTTTAAAACTAATATTACTTAAATATGAAAAAAAAATCAATTGAACATTCACTACGTAATCAGTGAACCATAAGATTTGATTGTGTAGATAAGTACTGTAGTATGATTTAGTTCCTATTAATTTTCGAATATTTGTTAAAATCAGTCTTCTTATAAAATTGAAACAAACGTATAATTATTTAATAATAAATTATAATTTCAGTCCAACCAATAATAAATATATTTTTTTTATTTGAAAAACTTAACTAGGTATAGTTTCGACTTGTTAATATTTGAACAATTATATACATCAACAAAATTTTTTTGATAGGTGTTTAATTTTGGCAAAATTAATATTTAAGAAATAATCCATCAAAATTTATTTGATAATTCAATAAATAATTCCTATCTGATGATTTGATAGAAATAATTTATAGTGTATCTAAAAATTATTTTATTAAATTTATTTATTAATAACGGGTGTTAAAGAACTACTGGAAATAGAGAACCCATTAAGTAAAACATGTTCAGCAAAAGTTGATTTAATTGAATTTGTACCACAAGAACATTTTAACTTAAATATATATATATATATATATATATATATATATATATATATATAAGCAAACTTTGTCAACAGGTATGTAAAGCAGTACATAAGACGATTCTTCAATAACTATAGCCAACCTAACAGTTTGGCAAGTATAAAAATTTCGAATCGCTTGCAGTAAAGTACGCAAGAGGTTGTACAATAGCAAACAAACACTGAGAATCACTCGACAGCTGATTTGTCCTTTTGGGACTCTTCAGGAGTGAGAGAACTAGAGTGTAAGTTCACTATTATTCTCTATATAATTGTTGTTATTAATTAAGTTATAAGAAAAAATTCTGTGATAAACTATTAGATGATTTAAATATGATTTTACAATTTATGAGATTATTTAAATTTTTAGATAACTTATTAAATTCACCAATTTGACGCACAAAAAATTGTGTTTTAATTGCCCCTCCTATAAGAAGACTGATTTTTTCCAAATATGTGACAACAAATTGTTTTAATACAAGGTGTCCATTAACTCTACGGAAAAATTTCGTGTATTGTTTCTAGACCCAAAAATAAGAAAAAAAAGTTTATATTAACCCAAGTCGGAAACTCTTTGTTTACGACCTACAGGGTGCAGTGAGGGCGCCATCTTCAGTGGTATGCTAAAAGTTAATTATAAGAAAAAAAGAAAAAAAAAAAATTAAAAAAGAAAAACTTCAAATTCTCAAAGTAAGTTCCATTCAAAAATCAAAGTAACTTTGAATTTAAGAACTACAATAGAGAAATGAATAATAAAACTAAATAAATAAATGTTACAAAAGGTGTCCCAAATTTCAGGACCATATTCAAATTTGTTCGCAAAATATCGGAAAAAACCGAGGAAAATAAAAAATGTTTAACACCCTGTATGTCCTAAATGAAGCGTTTCCGGAGCTAGATTTATATGAACTTTTTTTCTTATTTTTTGGGTCTAGAATCACTACGCGAAGTTTGTCCGTAGAGTTACTGGACACCCCGTATATAAATATTAATCTTTTATTAATTTTTAAAATCTACTCCAAAAATAAAATAAAAATGTATAAACGCTATATTTAAATATTATTTAAACTATTACCTACTACAATTTCTATGGTTCAATACGTATGTAATAGTAAATGTTCAGTTTAATTAGTACAACAATAGCTTTAATTGTTTAGTTTAATTAACTAAAGAGCATGTCAGCTTATTGAGGGCTATGAAATGCAAATCAATATAGTATACTATGTATATGAGAGCCTCAATAACTTCAGAACTTGGTAAAAAAGTGCACACTAATAATACTGTACATTTCGATATTCTATAAAAACCATTCGTAATACTTATGTTAAGTTTAAATTGGTATAATAATCTGAAACGTGTAAGAAAATAGTATTTATTTTCCTCTTTTTATTTGCAAATATGCCAATGAAATTTATAATTACCAGTAAAATCAATTTTGTTTAATTTCCTCTTGGGGTTGTTACCATATTTCGTATTTACATTTAGAAAAATAAACGTAGTTACAAATTATAAAATGTTGTTAATTGCTTATTATCACATTATTTATTTAACAAATTACCTGATATTTTGAAAGAATTATTTATTATCTTTTGATCAATTTACACTACTACCAAATTTGTGTCTCTATAATTTGTATTAATTTTAGAATTATAATTACATCTTAAAACCTTAAAATAAATAAACAATATTATAACAGTTTACGATTTGATATACAAACAAATAAACTAAGTAATATATTTTGTAGTATTTTGGACGATAAAATAACTTTTTTAAAGAATATAGTTAGTAAAAACAAATACGGAATCGTATACTGCAGTTACAACATTTTGTATGTCTTTGTAACTGGCGTCATTAGGACAAAAACAAAAAGTTCAAGGTGAATTTTTAACAATCAGATAAGCAACTTGTATATCAAATCAATATTTAAGACGGACCTGTAGTTAACAACTTCAGTTTAGTTCTCGATATCTCTGATTAACGACGTACCTTCCTTTTTAGAGTAAATTTAAAAAATATATAATAGTTTATAAAAAAGATTTTCCGGGCTTAAAAGTACCAAAGTAACATATAAAAAATAATCTAACTTTAACCCTTACCGCATACTGTGCCAAATATGGAACAGATGAACAAAATATTTATAATTTTGTTTTGAACGAATTTTGACGTTACAGCAATCTGTTCCGTATATGTCACGTTCGTATGTAGGCATTGAGTGAATCCCATCTTGTTTGCGGCTGTACTTGAAGTGATAAGGGCGACGTATAACCTGCAACTTGTTGAACGAGCAAAAACGCGTGTGGGTGAATTGTTTGTGTTACAGAGTCGATCCAAATTTGAATTTGTGAATTTAAACATTGTTTTGGCAAAGGTAAGTACTTAGTCTTTATGGATTTATAGTAAAAATGACAAAACATAATGTAGTTTTGTTTCTATACCTCTCAGCTACATGTACCATATATGGCACAATTTTCAGTTGAGATAATTTATACAATTTTTTGATTGCAATTGTGTAGATGGACGTGAACACTTTTTATGGAAAGAATCGTAGCATAACAGTTCTAATACCAAATGGAGATGTCAGCGAGGACGAAAATTTGTCAGGTGACGAAACTTTCGCAGAAAACCCGAGTTTCCCGATATACCTGCAGAAGATTCAGATTATTCCATTAACCGGAATCTAAGTGTGATGACAACGAAGAGTAACTCTTGGAACAGATTACTCATACGACAGTGAGGACAACCTACCTTTATCAACATTCATGAGCAAACGATCAAACAAAAACAAAACAAACAGAAGCCAGTTCTTCAATGGGAAGATAAATTCTTAAATGAACTCATTCAAGACGTTTCTTTCAAAGGGTCAGAAGATTTGCCTCAGACCTGAATACAAGGATGAGTTTGATATGTTTGGAATATTCAAGTATATTTTCACGGATGATATATTTTCTTATATCGCTGAACAAACAAATTTGTATTCCGTACAAGTCAGACCGAAAAGCCAAGTAACATCACCAAGAAGAATTACGCGCATTTGTAGGAATATGCATCTACATGTCTATTGTACTTGCTGCAACCAGAAGTTATTGGAACAATTCTCTGGGAATTATTGCTGTAGTTCAAACAATGACGTGTAATAGATTTGAAGAAATAAAGAGGTTTCTTCATTTCAACGACAATAATAACCAAAAAAACATGGTGATTCTGGTTACGATAGTCTGTTCAAAATTAGACCGTTTTTGAAAATGGTGAGGAGAATTTTTGCTGATACCAAAAGAAGAAAACTTGGCTGTAGATGAGCAAATCATACCTACAAAGCAAGATCTACATTGAAACAATATAATCGAAGAAACCCCATAAATGGGGCTATAAGGTGTTTGTGCTCAGCGGTGTCTCAGGGTTTAGCTATGACTTTGATATTTATAGTGGAATCATTGAGCGCAGCCACATCGACCGGACCTTGGGACGAGTAGTAATGTAGTTGTAAAACTGACTGACACGGTGCCACGAAATCAGAATTATAAAGTTTTTTTTTGATAACTGGTTTACCAGTTTACCGCTTCTGATCTATCTACATAAAGAAGGTATCCTGCCACTTGGAACAGTTCGAATGAATCGTGTACCCAATTGTCAACTCCCAAAAGATTCGGTAATAAAAAAAAAAGGGGAAGAGGTTCGTTTGTGGAGAAGGTTTCCAACGTTGATGGTGTGGATGTGTCTATAGTTGCTGGTACGACAATAAACTAGTCACTACTGTATCAACCTATGTGGAAGCAAACCTGTATCTGAAGTACAACGGTTCTGTAGGAAAAATCGTGCTCACATTACCATTCCACGACCAAATTGTATAGGGGTATATAACGCTTACATGGGCGGGGTTGACTTGTTAGATTCCATGTTGGGTTACTACAGAATACTAATACGATCAAAAAATGGTACTTGCGGATATTTTTCCATTTGTGTGGATATGATATGTGTCAACATGGATATTATGGGAAGAAAGGTAAAAAATACAAATACGTATTTACCATTGTAGAATTCAAATTGATGATAGCAGAAATTTTGACAAGATCCAACACAGTTTCAAGAAACGGGGGCGACCTTGTAGCAATTCCTTACAATCCAGTTGGAGTTGAAGAAAGGAAGTACCCTTTTGCAAAGCTACCAGCAGAAGAGGTTCGCACTGATGGTCAAAATCATCTGCCCGTATGGAATGATGATCGTCAGCGTTGCAAATATCCTAACTGTACCGGTAAATCCTTCACGTTTTGCGAAAAGTGTAAAATTCATCTGTGTCTAAATAAGGATTGAAATTGTTTTATAAGTTTCATACAGAATAAAATGTGGTTCTAATACTATCAGTACTTTGTGGCATCTTCCTTTGCATTTAGCAATCAACTACATTTCTTACTATATTATATGAAAGTAAAAGCGCCATTTAACTTTTCTGTCATCAATGCATTTCGTGACATATATGGAACAAATTATTTTTAATTTCTGACGCTAAATATTTTCCGATATTTTTTAAAATATTTTCTGAGGTTTCAGATGACTTATGTAACAACATATATTTATTTAAAGAAAATCGGAAAAATCATGCAGTAAGGGGTTAAGATTTAATAGTTTTGAATAGGCCATGCGATGTCTCTTGTCTAGTATTACAGTTCCTGTTGATAAGTATACATACAGGGTCATTGATGGTCGATGGTAGGTTAGACGTTTATGGAAAACAGGGCTAAGAGTAATCTGAAAATTTGGCTATTGCTATAAATAGACACGATCTATCTTTCTAAAATATTTTTATTTTGGCGATGTTGCCGTTTCTACTCAAAAGTGGTAAGAACTTGTTAATTTTAAATAAAACACTCTATATTATTCTCTAAAATCGGTTCAGTCGTTATGAGGTCATCGCTCCAGGTCAGAGGTCAAAGGTCAGGTCAACTTGTGACCTTGCCTAAGATCAGCGCCTGGACCTCCTGAACAATTTGACGTATCAATCTCCAAAATCGGTTCAGCCGTTTCGGAGGAGAAGACGAACATACAGACAGACAGACAGACAGACAAACCGGGCCACGATTTTATGTGTATAGATAGTTCTAAGCTTAAAGCATAAACTTTCTTTCGTTCATTGGCTGCAAATCAGAATACATTTCATTGAATTTCCTACATGTTCTTGCCTCAATTTTGTCACATTGTCCATGAAGAATAAATAGATTCATCAAAACTTCATGCGAGTAATTATTTCGCTTCATTGTAATTTGTTTTAGAATAAGTATTAAGTAGTAAATCACAATCACAATCTCAAAACTTTGACGTCTGTCAAACACAGTGAATAATTGAGCAATTGTCAAATCACATGGCGTTCCATGGCTAACTAATGCAAATTACGCGAACACAATGTGATTTTTTATCATTATTGCGATGATTTCAAAAAGTTGACGAGTTAGCTATACTACTATGCTATAATACACAAAGGTGTTCCATTTGAAAAAAATAAAGTTTTGACACTTTTTGTATGTCACGTCAAAATCATTAATTTTAAACCACCCTGTATAAGATAAAATAAATTTACTTAGGTAGCTGTTAAATACAAAGCTTTTGCAAACTGCATCTAAAATTTCAGCCTTATATGGGTTCAAATAGCAGCTAAATTTAAATTTTGGTGGGATCATATTTTGAAAAAAAAAATAACCTAAAATAATTATTATCTCGAAAACCGGTGTAGATAGGTATAGGGAACTATTCAACAAAAATTATCAGTAAGAAATTGCAATTCTAAAAATTGAATAATGTACAGAGTGTTTTATTAAAAATTACTAAGTTGTTACTACTTTTGAGTAGAAACGAAAACACCGCCAACATGAAAATATTTTAGAAAGATAGATCGTGTCTATTTATAGCAATAGCCAAATTTTCAGATTACTCCTATGCTCCGTTTTCCATAAACGTCTAACCTACTATCGACCATCAATGACCCGTATAGCATTTCGAACTTCTTCAAAAACATAAAAAAATTAGAATTAATCTTAAATACTTCTTAGCGAATCATTTGATGTTTTTGAAAAATACTAAAAAAACAATAAAACCGCAAAATTCTTTAAAAACTAATTAGTAAGAGTTCTATCACGTTCTATCGTAACAAAACAAGACGAAGAAACAAAAAAGGAAAACCAGTTCTCCCCGGTTAATCACTGTACAAATAATAATAATAAAAGGTAATACAATAAAAAAATAATAAAATAAGTAAGTGCTACTTCAATCTATACAGGGTGAGTTTTTAGAAGTGTTACTGGAGGATAGATTTAGCATCTCTCAAATGTTGGTGAAGTAATTAGAGGACGGGAGGATATTTATTTAAATATATAGTTTACATTATTTTTAATTCAAATAATATATATTTTTTAAAATTTGATAATCCAAATAAAGCAAGTGATGCATCAAAGAACCTCACAACCCACTAACAGGTTTTAAATTATACGGTTTATTTGAAGATTTCTATGGAAAAATTGTTTTTTTATTTGAAATGGAAATAAACATTCTCTATAGAAGAATGTGAACTATAAAGTCATAGGTTTAATATTTAAAAAAGTTATTTAAACGGTTAAGTAATACTTTCTAAAATACACTCCGATGCAATGGAGTAATACTGTACCTTTAGAGGTACTTTGCAAACTTATACTTTACTTTCCACGTTTTAATTTAATTTATTTATTTTTAAATTATTTGTTCATCTTTAAGAAGAACTTTCTAGTACCACTCCTTGGATTAAAGAGGAAGCAGATAACGTGTTTCGGTGATTGTTATCTGCTAAATTCAAAAAAATTTACGAAAATACTATAATGATTTTAAAATAATGTTGACTTAAAAAAGAAATAAATTACACTGGTTTTTAGTATATTATGCCTACATTTTGGAACAATACAGGTCTTCTACACTTTGGTCATATTTTATGGCAAAAGCAACTGTATGTGTAAAAAGTAATATTGATATTAGGAATTTATCAAGTTAATTGAATTAAATAATAAGCCGAAGGTTATAAACCAAAAAAGTCAGAAATACTTAGTAGATGAGAAGAGAGTAATGAGTTGTAGTTTTAATTTATACAGGGCGATTCTAAATCGATGGTACTTTAAACATTTATAGAAAACGAGACCTAAGATTATTATGTAAATTTGGTTATTTAAGTAATTGTGAATGATCTATCGATCTAAAATATTCTCTGGGATGCCGCTTCTTGTAGAAATGTGTGGCAACTTCTTTATTTTAAATCGCACATCCTCTACATTTTAACTTTTTAGATTCGCCATTACTTTCTGATCATTTTTGCTTAATATTATCCTATACTTATCTGTAGCGGTTTTTGAATATTAATTATTTTCCTAAATTTTTGTTAAAAACATTGCATAAATGAAACGTTTATTGCTGCGGTATTTGGATTCGTAAAAAACTAACATTTTGAGTGTGGCTTACCAAGTTCCTGTACATTAGTCCTCTGTAGAGAAGTTTGCTTTGCAATAATCAGAGTAGCTAAAAATTCGTGATTTTATCGCTAGATACAAAAATGACGAAAACTGCTTTTTTTTAATAGGACATCCTTTATATAATCAAATATCTAGAAAGACAATTAAAATACCTTTCAAGTGACCTATCATCTTTCTATACTTAAATGGCAAGATTTTGGAAATAAAAGCAAGTTTCTGCAAAAATCAGAATATTTTGGATTATTTGTTACTAGATTAAACGTCGGTCTACAGACCGGCGGACGACTTGATTGAGAACCCATATAACATATAGAAAGTATGACACAATTAATTAATACAAATTGCCAATTTTCCCTGAAGGGATGCGATTTACTTGAAAAGAATTTTTGAAAAAATTTTGTCATGCATATTTGAAACCGTCTTGGTCAGTCCGTCATTTTAAGGTATCACTCGATGGATGGTCGTATTTAAAAAAACAGTCGCACCCCAATGGCCCCACCCACATGAGTGGGGAAAAGTTTTTTTTTTATTAGACGTCGTTCGGCCCGGGGGCATGCCCAAGAAATCTAGGTATCACAACTTGAGGTCACACCACCACGGTGTGTATAGAAGGAGAACACTAGGAGAATTAACACAATTATTAATATAGATAGGTAGCCACGAAATGTTATTATGAACAGTTGACAGATAGTGCGCTAAATATTCTTAACGAAAGTGTCTTAGAAATAATTAAAATGGAGGGAAGTAACTATTGAAACAAAGTTCTGATGAACTTGTTTATTATTTATGGACAATGTGACAAAATTATAGCAAGAACATGCAGAAAATTCACCCCGACTTACAACCAATAAACAGGAAAAAGTTTGCACGATTACAAAATAATTTTATTAATTATGGGTCGAAACTGAAAGCTCGTTAACCATTTATTTTATTTATTTATTCGTATAGTACATTTTAAATATTGTATTGTGATGTAAGTGCCCCAGAAGATCAGTATAAACCTGTATAGTGTGGTGACGAAACCGTGTACAATACTGGATTGGTTTGCCTTGGCAAAGCATTTGCTTCAAGGTTTAGAAAAGCCACTAAAACATAAACATGCCAACCCTTACCCACCTTAGTATTTATATGTAATAATATTAATTAAGTGTGTAATCATTATAGATGGTAAATAAGAACATAAAATATAACAGCACAGTCATTGCATGACGACATATAATGGACCGGTCCAAGCACCAGTCACGACAATGACGAAAAAATAGTAGGTTAAAGAAATAGCAAAACAAAATAATGGAAAAACAGATAATCAGGATAAAAAAAAATATTGCTGAACTTAAGATGTCTTTCAGATTCGTATGTTATAATATAGCTTCATCCGTTAAATTATGAGTGTTTGGAAACTCTCCTTTAAACTTCGTTAATTGACCCTCTACAATATGTGTAACGGTCTCCGGTTCGTTTCCACAGTCAAAATTTGGATTAGAAATCGCACCCTATTTAAACAACATAGAGTTGCATTTCGAATGGCCTGATGTTCTTATGCGATTTACTTTTGAAAAAATTTTTCTTTTTTATCAAAGCCCGGGATTTCCATTGTTGGATCATCAATGAGATGTTTATTGAAAACATCAACTCCAGACCATAATTTTTTCCACTCTTCAATTTCAGAAAAAGCCGTACTTAAGTAGTCTTGCAACGTGCAACCATATAGGACTTCGAAATTTAAGTCTTTTAGCAGGAGGGTTGTTAATGTCATTCCAAATTGGTAAGTTTTTGTTAAGTTGGCATTTATCCCATTCTTGTTTTAACGCAGCTTTTCGTCAAATGTTCGATGGAGTAATATTACAAAGAACAGGAAGCCAATCGAGAGGACTAGATTTAATGGTTCCACTAATTATACGCATAGTGCTTTTTTGTATGATAACTATTCAATCAGACAGGAGCACATTGCATCTACTCCCCAAGTTGTTCCAGCTAATTTTTGAATGACATTATTTCTTGTTTTTCATTTTTTGTTGGACTTTTTTAAATGATCTTTGTAAATTAAATACGCATCTAAAGTTACTCCCAGATAAACTGGGTTAAAATTATGGTTTAACTTTGTATTATTAAAGATTACATTAGGTTTTCTACTTTTTCTCTATTACTTAAATGAAAACAAAAAATCTCTGTCTTTTTAAGTTAATCATGACATGCACCTATAGAAGTTTACGAAAGTTCAAGTCTTGAAACTACAAGATCATCAAAGTATGGTGCAATTTTGTGAAACAATTCTAATCCGCACTCAAGAAGATTTTTACATTTTAAAGAAAATTATTTGGGCAGACGGAGAAAAAATTTCCAGGGAAGGTATTTTTAACAAAAAAAATGAGCATTTTTGGGTTGACCAAATTCCAAATGTGGTCAAGGAAATGGGATAATCAAATAATACGTTTTTTGTTTACGATAAACCGCTATATCTTGAGAAATACCTTAACATTCTAAGATAAGTTGTGAACGATTTTTGGACAATCTACCTATAGAAGAGTAGTTGGGTTGAACTGGATAGTCATTGCACTGCGGAAGTAAAAACGGAGTTGTTCTAAATGTTTGACGATCACTGGTTTAGACGTTTTGGACCGTAGAATTGGAAAGGAATTGTGGGTAATTTGAAACAAAAACTATACATGACACCAGTAAATAGTAAAGAAGACCTACGCCAACGAGTAATTAATATTTCTACAAATAACCGGCTTTAAAAATGTCTACAAATCAATAATAGTCATGTTAAACATTTGTTGTGAATGTTTCCTTATTATATAGGTAAGTTGCCTCCAAAAACTTTTTAATAATATGTATACTCTATAAGAGCCCTTCTAGGTGGAGGTGGGAAGCATGCACAACTCAGTAGCTTCTAATCGCCGACGTTTCGCCCACCGTTGTGTGGGCTTTATCAAGGCTATAGATATTGATATTCATTTATTGATGAAGTTTAATTTTAAATTGACTACCAACTCGTTTTCTGTAACCGGCCTTGATAAAACCCACACAACGGTGGGCGAAACGGCGGTAACGTAGTGAGTTGTGTATTCTTCCCACCTCCACCTAGAAGAGCTCTTATAGAGTATATATATTATTTCCTTATTATGTTATTATACCTTGCATAGTGTTCTTGCTATAAATTTGTCACATTTCCATGAATAATAAACAAGTTTATCAAAACTTTGTTTAAATATTTAGCGTACTATTTGCGTACTGTTTATAATAACATTTCATGGCTACTTATAACAAATAATACCAAAATATTCCCATTTTTGCAGAAACTTGTTTTTATTTCCAAAATCTTGCTATTTAGCTATAGGAAAATGCTAGGTTATTTTAAAGGTATTTTAATTGTTTTTCAGGATAATTGATAATATACGGAGTATTCAATTTAAAAAAATTCTCTTTTCGTCATTTCCAAATTCCAAATGTGGTCAAGGAAATGGGATAATCAAATAATACGTTTTTTGTTTACGATGAACCGCTATATCTTGAGAAATACCTTAACATTCTAAGATAAGTTGTGAACGATTTTTTGGACAATCTACCTATAGAATAGTAGTTGGGTTGAACTGGATAGTCATTGCACTGCGGAAGTAAAAACGGAGTTGTTCTAAATGTTTGACGATCACTGGTTTAGACGTTTTGGACCGTAGAATTGGAGGGGAATTGTGGGTAATTTGAAACAAAAACTATACATGACACCAGTAAATAGTAAAGAAGACCTACGCCAACGAGTAATCAATATTTCTACAAATAACCGGCTTTAAAAATGTCTACAAATCAATAATAGTCATGTTAAACATTTGTTGTGAATGTTTCCTTATTATATAGGTAAGTTGCCTCCAAAAACTTTTTAATAATATGTATACTCTATAAGAGCCCTTCTAGGTGGAGGTGGGAAGCATGCACAACTCAGTAGCTTCTAATCGCCGACGTTTCGCCCACCGTTGTGTGGGCTTTATCAAGACTATAGATATTGATATTCATTTATTGATGAAGTTTAATTTTAAATTGACTACCAACTCGTTTTCTGTAACCGGCCTTGATAAAAACCCACACAACGGTGGGCAGAAACAGCGGTAACGTAGTGAGTTGTGTATTCTTCCACTTCCACCTAGAAGAGCTCTTATAGAGTATACATATTATTTCCTTATTATGTTATTATACCTTGCATAGTGTTCTTGCTATAAATTTGTCACATTTCCATGAATAATAAACAAGTTTATCAAAACTTTGTTTAAATATTTAGCGTACTATTTGCGTACTGTTTATAATAACATTTCATGGCTACTTATAACAAATAATACCAAAATATTCCCATTTTTGCAGAAACTTGTTTTTTATTTCAAAATCTTGCTATTTAGCTATAGGAAAATGCTAGGTTATTTTAAAGGTATTTTAATTGTTTTCAGGATAATTGATAATATACGGAGTATTCAATTTAAAAATTCTCTTTTCGTCATTTCCAAATTCCAAATGTGGTCAAGGAAATGGGATAATCAAATAATACGTTTTTTGTTTACGATGAACCGCTATATCTTGAGAAATACCTTAACATTCTAAGATAAGTTGTGAACGATTTTTGGACAATCTACCTATAGAATAGTAGTTGGGTTGAACTGGATAGTCATTGCACTGCGGAAGTAAAAACGGAGTTGTTCTAAATGTTTGACGATCACTGGTTTAGACGTTTTGGACCGTAGAATTGGAGGAATTGTGGGTAATTTGAAACAAAAACTATACATGACACCAGTAAATAGTAAAGAAGACCTACGCCAACGAGTAATCAATATTTCTACAAATAACCGGCTTTAAAAATGTCTACAAATCAATAATAGTCATGTTAAACATTTGTTGTGAATGTTTCCTTATTATATAGGTAAGTTGCCTCCAAAAACTTTTTAATAATATGTATACTCTATAAGAGCCCTTCTAGGTGGAGGTGGGAAGCATGCACAACTCAGTAGCTTCTAATCGCCGACGTTTCGCCCACCGTTGTGTGGGCTTTTATCAAGCTATAGATATTGATATTCATTTATTGATGAAGTTTAATTTTAAATTGACTACCAACTCGTTTTCTGTAACCGGCCTTGATAAAACCCACACAACGGTGGGCGAAACGGCGGTAACGTAGTGAGTTGTGTATTCTTCCCACTTCCACCTAGAAGAGCTCTTATAGAGTATACATATTATTTCCTTATTATGTTATTATACCTTGCATAGTGTTCTTGCTATAAATTTGTCACATTTCCATGAATAATAAACAAGTTTATCAAAACTTTGTTTAAATATTTAGCGTACTATTTGCGTACTGTTTATAATAACATTTCATGGCTACTTATAACAAATAATACCAAAATATTCCCATTTTTGCAGAAACTTGTTTTTATTTCCAAAATCTTGCTATTTAGCTATAGGAAAATGCTAGGTTATTTTAAAAGGTATTTTAATTGTTTTCAGGATAATTGATAATATACGGAGGTATTCAATTTAAAAAATTCTCTTTTCGTCATTTCCAAATTCCAAATGTGGTCAAGGAAATGGGATAATCAAATAATACGTTTTTTGTTTACGATGAACCGCTATATCTTGAGAAATACCTTAACATTCTAAGATAAGTTGTGAACGATTTTTGGACAATCTACCTATAGAATAGTAGTTGGGTTGAACTGGATAGTCATTGCACTGCGGAAGTAAAAACGGGAGTTGTTCTAAATGTTTGACGATCACTGGTTTAGACGTTTTGGACCGTAGAATTGGAGGAATTGTGGGTAATTTGAAACAAAAACTATACATGACACCAGTAAATAGTAAAGAAGACCTACGCCAACGAGTAATCAATATTTCTACAAATAACCGGCTTTAAAAATGTCTACAAATCAATAATAGTCATGTTAAACATTTGTTGTGAATGTTTCCTTATTATATAGGTAAGTTGCCTCCAAAAACTTTTTAATAATATGTATACTCTATAAGAGCCCTTCTAGGTGGAGGTGGGAAGCATGCACAACTCAGTAGCTTCTAATCGCCGACGTTTCGCCCACCGTTGTGTGGGCTTTATCAAGAGCTATAGATATTGATATTCATTTATTGATGAAGTTTAATTTTAAATTGACTACCAACTCGTTTTCTGTAACCGGCCTTGATAAAACCCACACAACGGTGGGCGAAACGGCGGTAACGTAGTGAGTTGTGTATTCTTCCCACTTCCACCTAGAAGAGCTCTTATAGAGTATACATATTATTTCCTTATTATGTTATTATACCTTGCATAGTGTTCTTGCTATAAATTTGTCACATTTCCATGAATAATAAACAAGTTTATCAAAACTTTGTTTAAATATTTAGCGTACTATTTGCGTACTGTTTATAATAACATTTCATGGCTACTTATAACAAATAATACCAAAATATTCCCATTTTTGCAGAAACTTGCTTTTGTTCCCAAAATCTTGCTATTTAGCTATAGGAAAATGCTAGGTTATTTTAAAGGTATTTTAATTGTTTTTCAGGATAATTGATAATATACGGAGTATTCAATTTAAAAAATTCTCTTTTCGTCATTTTGGTATCTAGCGGTATAATCACGAATTTTTAACTACCCAAACTTTTCTACACAGGACTAATGTACAGGAACTGGGTAAGCCACACCTAAAGTGCTAGCTTTTTACAATTCCAAATACCTCAGCAATAAACGTTTCATTTGGGCAATGTTTTTAACAAAAATTTTGGAAAATGATTAATAATCTCGAAAACCGCTATAGATAGGCATAGAACAATATTAAACAAAAATGATCAGAACAAAAATTTGCCACATATTTCCACAAGAAGCGACAACGTCGCATTCCTGAAAATATTTTAGGTAAATACGTCATCAACAATTACTTAAATAACGAAATTTTCAGAATAAACGTCTAAGGTTACACCGACGATGAATCACCCTGTATACGTACACACTGCTAAGTACATAAATAAATAATATAGGATATATTAATTTTTGGTATGGCTGGAGCGGTTAAACAAACTAAGTTAATTCTACTTTCATTTGATGCTTTACAGAACTTAAATTCATCCATATTGGTAATTAAAAAAAAATAAAAAAATAAAACAGATAGACAATTAATAGTCGGGAAGACAATCCTATAAATTTTGTAGAAGTTGTAGTGATACATGCATGACAAAATTTTGAAACAAGTCACGAGTATCAGAGGTGACAACTAACCCATGTCGTAGTACATAAATTAGAAGTCAGTAACCCACTCCAAAAATAAACTTAATAAAATTTGGCCTTAACAAAATGAAAGTTGTGATCGTCAAATAAATAAAATGGAAAAGGATCCTACGTTGTGATTATTTTTAATTTCTCTACAAAATTTGGATAGATTCGGATTGAATGAGAACTGATTCACTTTGGATAATGTATTATAAAACAATATATTAAAATAAAACTCACATGCAAACCACACAACATTTAATATTTGGGTGAGTATTCCTCCAAGATTATAAATTTTGTGTACAGTTTGTTTTGAGCCCTTCTAGGTGGAGGTGGATGAATCAAACAACTCAATATCTTGATAACATATAGGTTGTTTGTTTCATTGACCACCTAGAAAAAACTCAATGCAAACCACAATAACATTTAATATTTAATTCCTGCATAGGCTGCTTACAAAAAGGAAAACCTGAAAAGTACATTGGACATACACAAATAACACACAAATCGCAAAGGCATAACACATAAAATGTCAATAATCAAAATATTAACCAAATCAAATAAAACAACAAGATATGTTCATCATATTTCAATTCTTATGAGATAAATAATCTTCAAATAGCCTCATGACTTCGATTGTCGAATGTTAGTAAAAACACAGAAAACAAAAAAAACAACACATTGCATATACATAATAAATATCATATCAAATAAAATCAAGATCATAAATCAGTAACCTCTGCTTTGATATTCTTTGTATCAGCAGGTAAATAATAAGTTCAATGACAATAAATGTCATAGTAAAAGTTGCATGTTAAATTGAGAGGGAGATAAGCTAGTCCACTTGCATCAAACCAGTTAGGACATTAAGTCTACTAACAGCTCTTGCCAGGCGGCTTGAACTCTCTCTTTATGGCATTAAGTCGGGGAGAGAGATAAGCTACTCCACTTGCATCAAACCAGCTAGGACATAGTCAACCAACGGTTGTTGCCAGGCGGCTTGAACCGCTCCCTTTCTGACGAACACTCTCCAACGTTTGCTAAATCAAAAATATCAAATAATTCCACGGTGGAGGTGTACAAGCTACTCCACTTGCAACAAACCAGGTAGGACAATTAAGTCAACCAACGGTTGTTACCAGGGGGCTCCTTGAAAACACACTCCAACGATTCGAACTAAATCAATATATCAAAAAAACAACATCGATAAGAGCCTTCAACTAACAACGTTGCCCCAAACTTGTAAAAGTTAAGTCAACAAACGAATTCATGACCAGGGTAACGTTCACCCATCCAGTTAAACTAAATCAATGCAGACAAAAAAAATAAGAATCAACGCACGAATACACGAAGCTTTTCGCTTACTTTTACTAAGTTAGCTTAAGAAGTTCTCATTGAACATTACTTTACAATCACTCATGGTAAAACTGCACACAAACATAATAAACTGTCTAGTAACTTCTTAAATTGAAGTTGACACAACAATTTCGTATACTACGTTAATTTTCCGTATCTATACTTGAATGTATACGCAAGTGTTAGCGGAATGGTGCTAAACATTTGCCAATTCTTAATTTTACGTACGTTAATTCAATTCAAATAGATGTAATCGACCCTTAAAACAAACGGTTTAAAACAAATAATAATTTAGTAGCGTTCCACATCTTGTTGCATTGTTAAAAAAAATCCCCTTCATATGAATGAAAACGCCCAAATTTATACCTCCGCGACAGTGGTTATTTTACAATCTGAACTAAACATTGTTAACTTATATTTTATCTATTGTTTCCCATAGCAATATATATGAAATCAATTTAAATTAAACCTTAATAAAAAAATTTGATAAATCGGTGACGAACGCTTCATAAAGGCGTTTTACAAAAAGAAAATACGCGTGAGACAATTCTCTACGCAATAAATTTTCAGACAAAGAATCTACATTAGCGGTTCCTAATTAGTTAATTTTTCTATAATTGTGGTTTAAACAATCGTAAAAGGTAAAACTAAAAACGTGCAAAAGGGCAAACTTAAATCTGGTTCAAAATAAAGCATCCCCAAAATTAATCTAAACATACATTGTACATACCTCTAGTAACACGTTACAAGGTTCACACACAAGTGTCCCTGCATCGCCCTTATTTCATTAGTTCAAACAAAAAAAATTTAAGGCGGAGAATTCTTTTCCGATATATTTCGAGAGCAAAAGCGTACAAAAAAAACTAGCGGTTTAATATGTCGTCTACCTTTCAGGGTAATTATACATAATTTTTTTATTATTATTTAATTTTTAAGTCTGGAACTCTACAAAGTGTTTCATAAATATATTACATTAGGTAAAGTAGTAGATAATCTAGTCAAGAACACAAAAGATTATGAAGTTTCAAAATAACAAACGTTATTTTCAAGCAGTGGGAGAAAAATACTTTTGGGAAAATCCAATTCTTACTCTTCCTGAACCTCAGTTATATAAGTACATTGCGGTACATGTCAGTGTTTCAGACGTTCCTCTTTATCTTTGCTTGCAGATTCAGGAGCTGAAGCTTATATTGAGAAAGTTTTCAGGAACATGAAATTCACTGCGAAAAAAAAAATTGAGCTAATAACAAAATGATAAACCATCTACAAGCTATATTTTTTTCGAAGTAAGAAATGGTGCCACTATTGCTTCCAACTCTTTTTTCATGACAGGTACTCTCCCAAGATAGCAGACTTCGCATGCCAATTCGCAACTGCACTTTACGCGATCATCGCGGCCCACCCCAACTCACTCACACGCGGCTCTGGGGCTACAATGTAGAAAACACGCTAAGGCACAAGAGGCCGTAGTATGTCATTTTAGGTTAAGTTAGAATGAATTGTCAGCGCGGAAGATTGGAAATAAGCGGACGAGGAAACTGTGGAAGCCGATCCAATGGGATTATTTAATTATTATTGTAACATTTAGGATAAAGGTATAAACATTGCAATAATTGCAGTATCAATAAACATGTACAAAAACCAAAAAGGAACGAAACAACAGGTACGGTACACTTTGTAAAAATAAATGAAGAAACCACTACCATTTCACCAGCTCTTCCTTTGTTTAATACTAGCAACTGCAGTAAAAGTTAATATAATGATAATGTTTATGTTCACTTAAAACAAAGAAGTTTATTTATCCACAAACGGTATGTGGTTTAGTCTCTGTGACAATGTTTCGAGTAAGTAATATATATTTACAATGTAAGTGCGTAATCAAGTGTTTCAACTTTCAACACTCAGCTAAACCGTTTAAGGGTTCATGTTCTTATATCAAAATCACCAATTTACGAGACCTCTCTGGGGTAGAGCGTTGTCGGTCGAATATAGCAATACCCTGTATATATAATAATCTATAGAGTAAATCGTTTTAAATAACAAAGTTAACGTCGACTCCAGAAATAGTATATTTCTCAACATACTTTCATTAAATAACATCATTATTTAAAATCTATGTCAACAAATTTTCAGAATTTTAACGTAATTAGAGTTTGATGTACAGATAGTTACGCTCGTCGTGACACACCGGTATATACGCAATATTTATAAGTTTTCTTTGAAATAATTAAAAGGCAAAATGTCATTCTTTTTACTTTCTCTGACAGTTTTAAATAATTAAATTTTGTAGTGTAGTTAAAAAATTAACGAGGAAAAACTGTAATTTTTTCGAAAGCCGTAACTTTAATACATTTTTCTTGTAAGGAAAAAAGTTTTTGTATTAAAACTTCTTTTCAGTGTTTAACAACTTTACCTATTTATGTTGTTTTAATACCTATCATTTTTTCCTAAAAATTGTAATTATTCGAATAATTAGTTAATATAATAATACAAATTTTATATTTTAGTAAGTTCCATTACTGCTTCGTAACCTTATATCCTAGGTACAATTTAAGCAAAATTTAGGAAGAATTTTACTGCATTTAATATAATTTGAAGATAATACAAAATTATTTCAAAGAATAATTTTAGAAAAATGAATACGTTTGATGAATTAATCACTACTAAAGATATGTAACAGAAGACAACTTACAAAGTGCGTAGAAAAAAAAAAAAAAGAAAGAATTTTGTATTTGTTGTAACTGTAGTTGAGGTTTATGAAATAAATAAATCAGTTTTGGGTCGCAATCCGCCCAATCAGTTACAGTCTAAACTCAAAGCTTGATGGTGTCTATTTTCTACCATTGTAGCTTTTATGATCTTCTTTTGTATTCCCAGTTAAAACTTTTACACTTACACTGGCTTATTTAAACTGGTTTATTTCAGTAAATGTTTTTAACGTTCAACAACAACGACGTGTTCGAAAAATTCAGATATGGACAAATAACCCGAACAGAAAATTATATTTAGTACGTATATCGTATATACAATCAAGAATATAATACGTAAGAGAATAGATATATGTAAAATTTTGTCGCATTACTATTAAATGCATTCTTCTGAACGCCTCCTCATACTGTTTACAACATTTTCGCAAATTTGAGAATTTAGGAATAATGTCGTGACATGCTCTGTTAGTTCTTGTAAACCTCTGTTTCTTACTCCATTGAAGCCAACGTCGTTACAATTTTTTACTATGACATACAACAGATTTTCAATTGGATTTTAGTCGGGCGATTTAGCAATTGAATTTCGGGTTGTTTATCAAACCATTCGTCTACAATTTGATCTGTGTCTATAGTGCAGCTATCTTGCACCAAAACTATGTTTTGCATTTCTGCTTCTGGAAATATTGTCCTTATATTAGGTAACAATAGGTCCTCTAATACACGTTGAATTAAACCTAGAAGGAAACATTCGCTCTCCATAATTGATTGGGGGCTTCTTGGGATGTCGAAAGTGATTTTTCATCAGTAAATAAAACATTTGATCAGTCTCTGTCAATATTTTGTTGGAAAAATGCTAATCGTGCAGCGGCATGGTCAAGAGTTAGAAAAATTGTTTTGGTCGATCGCCGATTATGCATGCCACCATTGATACCACTCTCATAACGTCGACGGCGCCGTCGGATGGTTTTTACAGTACACTGCAGTCTTAGATTTTCTCTTATCTGAACTGACAAAACAAACTTCAGTTCATTAGCATTTTGGCGAATCGCATCATATTCAGACTCACGAGCCCTTCCATGACAAACAGTACGTAATTCTCCTAGTTCATTTCACTCCATGCCTAACAGTATGTTTCTAGATCATAAGAAATGAGGTGTTCTAAAGTTCCCGTCCAATCCAAGTAAATTTGGCTTTAGGAGAATTTTTTAAATTACCGATTTTTGACAGTTTTCAAAAATTTATTTCTCGGAGTCTATTTAAACGATTGACCGCAACTTAGTCTCATTTTATTTGTTGAAGCTATTTTCAAAAAGAAGTTATACCATTTAATCTTATTGAATTTAATATATTTTTAATGTACTGTAAGTTAATCAAAATATGAGAAAATTTTTTTAAAAACTTTATTTGTTTGTTTTTATTCAAAATTTTAAGATTAACATACAATTTGTATTACTTTATAATTTCACTTCTAGATATGATTTCTCAAAATTAATTAAAATGAGAATGGCATAAATGCCAACTTAACAAAAAGTTACCAATTTGGAATGACATTGACAACCCTCCTGATAAAAGACTTAAATCTCGAAGTCTTATATGGTTGCAAGACTACTTAAATACGGCTTTTTCTGAAGTTGAAGAGTTGAAAAAATTATGATCTGGAGTTGATATTTTTAATAAACATCTCCCAAGTTTTGATCAAAAAAGAAAAATTTGGTCAAAAGTAAATCGCATAATAACAGGCCATTCAAAATGCAACTCTATGTTGTTTAAATGGGGTGCAATTTCTAATCTAAATTGTGACTGTGGAAACAAACCAGAAACCGTTACACATATTGTAGAGGATTGACAATTAACGAAGTTTAAAGGAGTGTTTCCAAATATTCATAATTTAACAGATGAAGCTGTATTATGGCTTACGAATCTGAATAACATATGAAGTTCAGTAATATTTTGTATTCTTGTCTTGATTATCTGTTTTTCCATTATTTTGTTTTGCTATATCTTTAATCTACTATTTTTTTCATCATTGTCTGTTATATTATATGTTCTTATTTACCTTCTATAATGTTTACACACTTAATTAATATTATTACATGTGAATACTAGGGTGGGTAAGGGTTGGCATGTTTAGGTTTTAGTGGTTTTCCTAAACCTTGAAGTAAATGCTTTGTCAAGACGAACCAATCCATTATTGCAAACGGTTTTTTCACCATACTATACAGGTTTATACTGATCTTCTGGGGCACCATACATAACACTTACATCACAATATTTGTATAATGTACCATACGAATAAATAAATAAAATACATTAAAAAAAAATAGTTACCTACTTTCAAATAGCGTAATCTACAACAACTTTCTCTCAATAATTGTTTGCATCAATAATATTTATCGAGATACTGTTAAATTAAGTTAATAAAATGTTATGTGGTTACTGTAACTCAGTTATTAATTATCGGATCAAACAAGTTTTTAGACTAGACAAAAAAATAGTTATATTTAAATTATAATTAGAAACAACTTTTATTTGAAAAAAAAAATAGTTTTAAAATTATTTTTGAAATTATTCTAAAAAAATGACAATGCCTTTTTCTACTGTCCTTTAAATTATTCGCATTATGTCCAAAAACTAAACAAACCTTCGCTGGAATAAAAAATTAATTACCACTAACTTTAGCAGAAATAAGATTTTTAAAAATTATTTTCTTCACTTATGTTACAAATTGCATGTAAAAAAGAAGTGAACGACAATTTTGAAGTATAAACAACATAATAAGAGATTGCACCGTAGCTTAGAGAGAGGGGGAGGTTTGCGAGAGGATTTGTCTTCATGAAATGATAGGTCGAAGCAAATAGTTGTAAAATCATCAATAACAATTGATAAATCTAGAGTGGGCGCCAAACAAAGTCACGACGTTAAATAACTTCCATTGTGCTCGACTGTAACTGTTATGACGGATTGCGACCCAAAACTGATTATTTTTATAGACCTCAACTGTACCTATGTATACTATAAATAAAATTTTAAATTACTTTATAATGTTACTTTTAAGATTACGTTAAATTTAAATTTAAACTACAATAAAAAAAAACATTCTTTGCTTGAATTACACTACAACGTGAAACGTTCAAACTAATACCATTTTGTTAGTTTTAAACGAAACTGTATGAAGTTTTCTGCCTTTCTAAGCTTAAAATATATGCTTTTACTTTTCTACACGCAGTTCACGAATTACCGCCACTCTTAGTCCACCTGAAGTTGATAGGAA
Organism: Abscondita cerata; assembly: GCA_030710515.1. Lineage (NCBI taxonomy): Eukaryota > Metazoa > Arthropoda > Insecta > Coleoptera > Lampyridae > Abscondita > Abscondita cerata. Next base: position 287,805 of record JALBCR010000129.1, read on the forward strand.
AGTATTTTGTAGAAAAAGAATGCAAGGCTAAAAATGAACAAAAATCTTGCTTTTGAGGCTGTAAAAATTTTCAATTTACAAATTTTACATAAAAAATATAAATTTAAGCTTACAAGAGTTAAAAAATGCATGTAATTATTTTGTGAATTTCACTAAATTTTTAGAATTTAGATTGTTGTAGCAACTAATCTTAATGATCAGTAACTAATCAGTTGTGACATCCTAATCAATGATTGTACAAACGCAAACAATGAAACAACGTAATTGTTTATGTAAATTGGCTTGACGATTCTTAATTTGTCGATTTCTATGTAGCCTGTTTTAGTTTCTCGTCAACAACAAATTTATGTCATATACAGGGTGAGTTTTTTAAAGAGTTACAAGGCAATATCTTCAAAATAGTTTAATATATTTTTATGAAACTAGGTAGGGGTAATAAGAAGATGGGAGGACGTATTTAACTATATTTTTTTAGATTTCACCTGTTCTTCAATTTTCAGGGAAAGAGGTAATTTGGAATTTCAAATAGGATTATGTATTGGAATTCGAATCTACGTAAAAAACTACCTACGTGCATAAAAAAATTCTTGAATTGTTCCGCTGGTTATGGAATTGTGATTAACCAAAGATCTATTGATTTTTAAAAATACATCAATTTTATCGAGTAATTTTGAAAATAAACTTGAAAATAATAATGTGTACTTATTACAGAAAAGAAAGAAATAACTTACTACGCGATTAACTTTAATTAACAATATATCAATCTGCACATTAAAATTCGCTTCTATGTTTTATTTAATTAATAAAGTGACCAATAATCATCAAAACATCCAAATTCTCAAATGACTCAAGTAAACATTATTATTTCCATAGAAAGGTAATATTAATTCCAAAATTAAGTGAGCGTGATTATTGGATAAAATTGACTTATTTTTAAATTTAATAGAATTTTGATAAATCATAATTCCATAACCAGGGAAACAATTCAAGAAATTTTTTCTGCACGTAGGTAATTTTTTACGTAGATTCGAATGCGAGAAAGAAAAATACATCATCTTATTTAAAATTCTAAACTTACCTCCTTCCCCTCAAAATTAAAGAAAGGATGTGTAACGGTTGAAGTTTACAAATTCATAAAAGAATAGACGGTTCTAGCGGTACCACCTAGATAAAAAGAACAATACTATTGAGTTCGAATTAACGCACTAAATTCCTGGAAGATCCCGAGTTATCACAACAGTGTCCGGCTTCGTCGGTGAGGTGGGGGGTCGTTAAGGAAACTGAAAAGAAATAAACTGTTGCGTCACGTGGCGCCACTTGCTGAGTAATAGAGAGAAATAAAACCGACCAACAAGAGTACAACAAGTTTTACTAAAAGATCTAACACGTTAAGAAAAACACAATATCAGAGAGACACATAGGCAATTTAAATATAGCAAATAACAACTTAAAAATACTAGGAGAATATGTGAGAAGTAAAAGAGACTGCCGCATAAAGTTTTACGGGCGTTAGCAACAACGATTTAATTAAAGTTCGTAATTAATATATCAAATTCAGATAAGCTTTATAGTTACATCCCAAATTTAGAGATAACGTACCAATTTAAGATTGGTTCCTACGAAAACTTGACGTACACACGTCACTTACACAACGGTGCCTTAATACTTAAACTCGGAAGAAACACGATAAACAGGTCTTGTCAACTCAAAAAGCCTTTTGTTTTTAACGTCGTCCCCGTTATCTATAGCGTCTAGGCTCTGATGGAGCCAATGAAAACAAAACCGAGCGTCGGTAGTCGAGTTCACCTCGAATAAAAATTTTCTTAAGTACTATAGTTTCAAACCGTTCAATGTCCCGTGTACGTGAGTTTCTTACGCATTGATATTGAGTAAGATACTTAAACATTAAAACTTAGCTGTGTTCTAGAAGTACGCAGTCCCGAGAATGAACGTTCTTGCTAGGGGCAGTATTGGACAGCGTCAGAAATTAGTTAATTCCAGGATTTTCTTAGGGGAGGTTTATATTGAAGAAAGAATAGGTATGCAGCATGAACGAGTCGGTAGGCCTGCAGCATTCACCAGCTGTTGTCGGCTTAAGTGTAGGTGAAATCGTGGTACTTGAACAATGAGGTAGCGAGAGGTTCCTAAATAGTCATTCTAGCACCCCCCAAGAGTTTTCCAGGTGTAAGATACGGTGAAAGTGCGAGGTTAACACACGTGCTAAAGCAAACGTTGTAATTAACAATTAATACAACTTTTAAATTAACCTAAGAAATAACAAAGAACCCAACTTACGGCGTAAATTGATCGGATTTATCCTTCCGCGTTCAATTATGGTGCAATTATTGAAGCCACGTTGAAATTTTACTTAATACATTTTTAGCTTCATGAAACACCGTCAATCGCACAAAATGAAAAGAAAATTCCAAAATGTTGACCCGTCCTTTAGTTAGTGATTACGATTCACCAATAGGAACGCGCAACCTACGCCCTACGTTTTTAACACGGTTTACGACCTACGTTCAGGTTCGATTATTTAGAACCATAACAGATGAAATCTAAAAAATATGGTTAAATATGCCCCCCCCCCAGCCTTTCTATTACCACTATCAAATTTCATGAAAATATATTTAACCGTTTTTAAGATATTGCCTTGTACAGTTCAAGAACTCTTCCCGTTTAATGATGCTATTTTATTTTTTAAGGAGATCGGATAATTCAAATTAAAATACGAAAAAAAGACAAGAGAGATTTTTTGTCACAAATTGAAACAGAAATTCAAAGATGATTTTTAATTTGGAATATCTCAGTGACGTACCGTTTGTTTCTTTAAAAAATTAAAATCATGCGCGCCAATGATCGTGATAAACATAAAATTCTTATATTAGTAGAGAGGCCAATTCACAGAAACTAGCTTATTTACGATTTTCGTAGGGCTAAAAAGGTTTATAACGACAAGTGATATCGATGGAATCAGCGTGGTTTACTGATTACTAAAATACATGTTGTCACTTTTTAAAATGATGTATCTATGACGTCAAAAAAATGGGACTTTTAGATTTTGTCGATTTTATCCGATTTAAGCAAAAAAATCAAATGACAGGTAAGTAAATTCCTAAGAAAACGGGTAAAGCAACTTTTATTGTAAATATTATATTTAAAAAAGTATTAAAAAAATGTGAAAGCTTAAACATTAGGTACTTATTAAACAAGCAACGCTTTTAAAGCAAATCAACATCATCTACTCAGTGTAATTGAATTGATTAAAACATTGGATACCGTTATGACATATGGCTGCCATACATTTTTGTTTCCGGTCAGCACATCCATAACGGGATGTTCTGCATCCTGTTTTGCAATGGCAAGAAATCAATTCCAAAATTTGAAGACTGATAGGCTCTTGTAAAGATGTAATCGGACATAGTTGCTCATCTTCTAATTTCCAGCCCTGATCAATAGATTGAGGTAAATTCTGGATTGGTAAATGAACAGTATACCAACAAAATGCTTGATAATTTGCCCTTTTAAGGTGTAACTGCAGAACATGTTTTGATTGTGGCAGTTTGTCAAGTACTTTAACTTGCTCGATGCCTTCAATTCATTAATGTTGTCTATTGTTTTAAACGCACGGTTTTTATCGACATTGATTTTAATGACGAACAGCTCTGCGTTTTTAATTGCTGCTTAGAGAAATCTGGACCACAACCAAAATTTTTGAGCAATTCATTGTTCTTCTTAAATACCATCTAACTAGATATCTTTGTATGGCTAGAGAAAGAGCTGGTGCTATCGAATCCGGTTATAACATGATAAGAGAGTAATGCAATTCGTATATTAAGATTCATTTTTCTTACAATTTCATAAACTGCTATAAATTTGGGTTTCTTAGATGTGCCAAATCGAATTCACCCAGTAGAGGGCAATTTTCATAATAATGGATCATCAACAGCAACACGTCCGTATCACGACTAAGTACCACTAGTGTATCAAATCCGTTTAATTTGGTATCCATCCCATTAAGGACAAATCTTGTGTCGGCTTTTTCATAGTTGGATTTCAAATGGTGCTTACCGTTTCAGCCTCGGTAAAGCCACCAGAAGTCAAGAGCTCGCAACGTCGGTTGACCTTTGCTACTTGTTTAACGATTTCCTTGGATAGAAATTCTGTTAACCTGGCTTTGTTTCCGATTGAATGGATAAAACGGTCCCTTTTTTTTTAGGATTGACTGTCTCTCTATTTGTAATAGTATATTCAACCGGGACAGTTGATAGGCAACGCTTTGACCGAACTCCAAACTTGATTGAAATTTTATGATAACGATCAAAGAGAACATGGATACTTTTACAGTGATATTTTTTAAAAATTGACATCACAGGTCGTAGAAATACGTCACTGAGATCACCAAAAGTCATTGCGCCATTGGGTTTCCCGATAGCTTGCACTAGGGCTTGACCATCAACCAAAGTGGCACACTTAGTAGATTCATTAGCTATAGGTAGTACCTGAAATGTATTTTCTTGGTCTTGTAACTGGTTACCCAATAATGCTTTTAAATATTGTCTTAAATTACCATCAATATTAAATAATAATGGAGGTGGATGACGTAACTTACTTTCCAATATTTTTTTTAAGTCATTGTGACGACCACTTTTCACTGCAGATAACATCTGGCGCACTAGTACATCGGTATTTATTGAAATCTCCTTAGCATTTTTTTTGCTAGCTTTATAGTATGCAAGTGTTTGAAAGTATTCGATTTCACTTTTTTCAAAGGGATATAACAATCAACATCTTTTTCTACTAATCGAGATGTCAAAAATTCTTCAGCCAACTTCGAACCACAGGACTGAGCAGTTAATGAGTCATTTTCAGTTTCACTTAAAGCAATTTCACCACTGAATATGTTAATCAGTCTTGAACTATTTTCGTCAAATACCTCCCTTTTCTGAAAAAACTCAAACAGTTTCTTAACATCCGCCTCGTCTCTTGTTAAGTTAGAGAGATGGACGTCATCTTCAAAAGAGTCTTCATGTTGTACACCAAGAATTTTTATACCCATACCTGTTAAGTGAGATCGGTAATTAAAGGTTAAACGCAATGATCACGTGCCGTCTCCGTTTTTGTAATTCCAATCAAGCCACCGGCAATTTTATAAAGTTTGTTTACATGTTCAAGTCAGGCGACTTTTCGTTGAATAATTTTGGTGTTCCTTTCACAACAAAGTTACCATCGACAAATTCAAGATATACTTCGTTAGCAATATCTGATAAAACTTGCATGTCCGCAAGATATACGGTACCCCAGCATGCATAATTTGTATGGTCGAAGACCAAAAACCAAGGCAGCATTTGGGATACAACTTCAAGATAAAAAATCCAGTCTCCTTCACGTTCAGCCTGTACGAACTTCAGAACCAAGCCCGCTAAATCCAAATATGATCGCCAAAAATTTGAACAGCTTGTTATTATCGTATTCTTTTGCTAAATTTGATATAACTTCAGATTTTGCTTCCAATAGGTTCTATGTAGAAAGTAGTTCCAAGTTAGGTTCAAAAGAATTATTAAGCGAGTCAATTAACCTAAACATTCATTAGGTAACTTGTCTAAACTTGAAAACCTAATTTTCTAAAATACGTTTTTAAATATAATACTTACAATAAAAGTTGCTTTGCACGTTTTGTTAGGAATTGACTTAGCTATCATTTTATACATAGTTTGCTCAACGCGGATAAATGTTATCGCAATAATCGACAAAATCTAGAACTAAGAGGTGCCATCTTTGTGTCTCCACTATATCAAAAAATGCGGACTAACTACCTCTTAAAACCCACCAAATTTTATTTACATATCTCGACGATTTCAGAGTAATAAATAAATCGTCAGTTTAAAAATATAGGTACAATTCCTTTAAAACTTTAACACCTCGTATTTCTGAAAAGGAAGCATTTGCGAGCATACGTTTATATAGTAAACTGTAATTATTTTTCTTGCAGAATGACCCCCTAGAGTTTGTCGCACTTTGGTCACCATATATATTTTCGGTTTGTCCGTCCGTCTGTACGCAAGATGGCGGCCAATCAGGTGGTATTCACGTGCTCCACCACCACTACTTTTTAGTGAAATTTTTATATAAAAATAGATTTGGCCCATAGAGGATTGAAAACACGACTCTAAGATCTGAGTTAAAAGGCCTATTGAATGTTGTTTGTGTTTAGTTTCTTATATGATAAAGTTATTTTACCAGTTCTTTTATTTTTAGCCACAAAAACAGAGAAAAAGCACTACAATACTTTGCTTATTTACTTTTTATTGTAATTGCAACTAAAAAATAATAAACCTGTTATTTTTAAAAATATTTTAACATTGATGTAGAATTAGAAGTATTTTGCATCCAAAAAATATGGATTTAAACATATACATGCTGATAGTTTTAAATTTAATCTTACATATATAATTTTTTTATTCAAATTAAGTAATTATACCCTTTGTTTAGCGTAAACGTTGGTTGCAAAACGATATGAATAATTAATTAGAGAAAAGACGTGCCAGTCTTAGTCAAGAAAATAAGCTTTTGTGCAAATTAAAAATACTTTTGTTTAGTTGTACTGTGTTAGTTGTACACTAAACACATTAAAGTGACCCAATACACAATTGTGCATATCCACAAAATTTACAATTTCTAAATCACAAGTTAACAACGGTGATTTTTACAAAACTTTGTATTTACCATCTTTATATAATTAATTGCGCGCAGGTGCCATGAAGCTTATCATAGTTAGATGTCAACAAGTTCTAACATTTTCTAAAAGTGTGTGGCACCATAATAATCAGACATCTCAAAAAATAAAATCTGGCACCAAAGTGAAAAAAACTAAAAGTAAAATTAGACCCCGTATGTAAAATTAAACACCTAAAAAAATTAAATTTGACACCGTAGGTAAAATTTAACACTCCAAAAATGTAGTTTGAAACCGAAAGTGAAGTATGATACCTCTGAAATTAAATATAAAACCTGAAGTGGAATATGAAACCGGAAAAAATGAAATATCAAACCGGAAGTGAAATTGACATTCCAACATGAAATTTGGAACCCGAACTTAAAATTGATACCCTAAACATTTTAATTTGACCGGGTGACATTGTAAGTGTGTAGCGTCTTTTGTTTCCGTTGCTTAAAATAAGAAAATTGTAAGAAAT